>PVHY01015595.1:13012-35782 GCA_004024945.1 Uropsilus gracilis | reverse complement strand
CTGCATAGAGGCTGCTAATGGGTCCCACCCAAGGGAGAGACACAGAGCACAGTATCTCCTAGGGTGATAAAGGATGCAATAAAAATGCAGGCTGCAAAAGCGCAAAATCAAGGGAAAAGGGACTGGAAATAGGACTTGATGTTCCGTTTATGTTTTCCATCACTCAGACGAGCCCTGACTTGTCATCCACATCAGGATCCCATGTCCATCTTATTTTCCCTGGACCACGTGACTTGCATCTGTGACCCCTTTTCTCACATGCATTTGGGTCGAGCAGACCATGCGCACCCCGCATCTTGGGAGCTAAGAAAAGAGAGCAGCTTCCCATATCAGAGAAGAGGGTTTGGGGTCATCAGATGTCCCTGCTTTCCGGGCTCACGTCCCATTTTTTGAAATAGGAATCAGGAATCATTTGAGGTTCATTTCTCACTAGCACCAGATCCCTCACTCACTGTAGCGAATTAGGCAAAGAGACGCAGGCGCTGAATGTGAATTGTAGCTAATTAGAGATAACAGACACTTGGGCAAGTCAAGAGCGTTTCCAGTTCCACGTGGAGGAGGGAATCCTGAAACACCTGGACTTTCCACTTCTCGAGGCACCTGCGTTCCATCCAGCAACCAAATCACTTGCCCTCGGAAGACTCCTTTCTGGGCTGTCGTGAGCCGCCTGCCCCTTCCGTAGAGTCTGTTCATGCTCATTGTCAAAAACCTTTGTTTCTATCATGGAGACTCAGGTCCAGGAGTGCACACTGCAGAGGACAGAGCCGAGCCGGGCAGCTGCCTTGAGTGTGATGGGTCCTCCGGGGATACCTCACTTCCCCCCTTTGTGGCCGAGCTGCCTCTGGCTTTTATGGGGTCTCAGGACCCAAACACTCACTGTCAAAAGTCTCATTGAACATTGAAGCATCAAGACCTTGCTTCATCCCAGCGGCCACGGGGTAGCCAGTGAGGGCCCGTGTGTCCACCGGTCTTTGGTAACCTTCGCAGCTCAGTGCCTGGGGAAGCAAACCACACACACAAGGCGAAGAATGGCACGAAGCTCTCTTCACTGCCGTATTGTGCCCCATATCTCGCCCGATGGGGCCTCTGTCACGTGGACACGATAGGGTGGGTGTTGCCCCCTAGGCAGCTCACTCTCTCCAAGGTCTGGGCGCGTTTTTAATGCTAGCACAGCCTAGAATGTATGCCCTTGCCATTAAAAGGGAAAAAGACATCCTGACTCGGGGACCCATGTTCAGTGTACATGATGTGATGTGCTCCGTTTTCTCTGCTTGCTTAAACGATGTTTCTATCTCTTTGCAGCAATTTGGTAAAATCTTAGATGTTGAAATTATTTTTAATGAGAGAGGCTCAAAGGTAAGCAACTCGATTCCCTCTAGAATGGTTTAGCCTATTGTAGAGCTCTTGTTTTATGGCTAATGGGAAACAACTGCACTGTTCTGATCAGCACGTTGGGACCGTGTACCTGGTGGGGGTCCCCGACGCCCACCCCCCAGTGTCCCCCATGCTGGGAAGTAGGATGGGTTCTTTTTAAAATGTAGAAGGGGGCCCATTTAAGCTGCTGTCTTCTATCTATCTAGATCAAGTTTCCCGAGGAAAATTCCCCATGCTTAAAAAATAATGTTGTTGCTACATTTTTTTGTTTTTCAGTGATAATTATGTTCTTTATATTAAAAAGTGAGTTGATAGTCTCACGCGCAGGTAAATATGTGATCATTCTGTGTCAATAAAGTGCAGTTCTTTTCCTGGGTTACAGGGGAGACGGTGGCACATACACCAACCTTCTGAGCGCATTTCCTTTGTGAGTGTGTTTACCGACGCACGTTTCAGCAATTGGCCAGAGCTTTTGGGGGGCTGCGTGTTCCCCCCTAGGCAGCTCACTTTGAAGTCAATTTTCCTAGAGCTCACGGTGCTAGCAAAGAATCAGGCCTTGCAGGGAGCTGCTCTGCACTTCTAAAATGGAAATGTGCCGCTAGAGGGGAAAACAGGCTTGAGCGGCTCCACAGCGCCCCCTACGCGTAGCCCCTAGCCAGCGGTCTCAGCTTCCAGGGTCCAGCCCAGACCTGCAGGGTCAGAGCGCCTGAAAATGGAGGTCTGTGTCCTCAGGAATCTCCCAGGCCCGTCCTCAGGGTTGCAAGCCCTGTCCCCCCCCACCCCCCGTTCTAGACAGACACCACGGAGGCTGCACCTGGGTGCGAGGTACCCGTTGGGGCCCACTCCTCTGTGGCGGTCCCTAGGTCTACCCTTTCCACCTGCACCCCCAGAAAGCCAGGCCCCCCAGAATCCTCCTGGAGGAAGGAGACATCGAGTGAGAATCCACCGGTGAGGAACAAGGTGGGGGCTGGAACCTCAGCAGCCAAGATCCCTGCCCTGTCTCCTGAGGGGGGCTCGTAGGACCCGATTTTGAGGGGAGGTGCCTACCAGGTGCAGACGTTGGTGTTGGCCATGTTGCCCTGATCAGGTGTCTCCGAGAGGGAGCAGCAAGAGAGCTTCCCCACGGGACTGGCTTTCTCGAAGGTGGCAGGTGCAGTTTTGGGGTGCGGCAGCCCCCCAACACCGACGTGAGGGTTTCTGTGTCACTCTCCACTCCCAACTGGGCCCAGGAACTATGGGAAGAGCGTTCTCGGTGCTAGAATGTTCTAGTTCTCTTGTGCTCTGGGGGCTGAGCACCAGCCCTTGCTCTGTCTGGGTCTGTGACTCAGGGCCACCGTCACAGCTCCGGGCTTGGGACCATGGACGGTCCCCGTTGACCAGGAGTTTGACCTCTCAGCTACAGGTGACGACTCGGGCCCCGTTCCTCCAGCCTCCGCCAGTTCATCCTCCCATGCCTGGAGAACCCGATGCCCATGAAGCTGACTGGCTCCCCCCTCCCCCATCTGCAACACCACTTCCTGTCAAGCTTCGTGCTTTTCAAACTTCACCTTTAATGTGCATTTTGTTTGGGAACTGTGGCCACCAGAGCACGTCCCCCCCTCCCCGGAGCCGCGTGGGGGCATGGGGGGAAGATCACTTGCTATTCAGAAGCCATAATGGCTGAGCTATTTTTAAGCTTCTTCCGTCATCCCGTGATGATGTCTCTGGGGCCTCGGCGACAGGGCTGTTGAGGCTTGCCACAGCCAGGGACTGACTTTGTGGAGCAGCTTTTCTTTAAAAAAAAAAAAAAAATGTTTTTGATTAGGAAAGAGCAAAAATAGCTTCTCTCGCTGGGCCGGCTCCTGGAAATAACCAGCCTCGCAGGTGTGGCGGCCAGGTGTGGCGGCCAGGAGCGCCGGCCGGAGTCCAGCGGGCCGCTGATGGGCAGCTCTCACCCCAGGCGGTTTCCAAACAGCAGCTGGGCGAACCTCCGGGTACCCCCGGGGCAAGTCTGGACTGGGTGGCGAGGTTGGTTGTGTGTTCCCTGGAGGCCGGGAGAACGTGTCCCCATCCAGGCAGCCTCTACCTCCTCATAGCCATGCGCAGCATAAGTAATGCACCGAGATGTGGGTGTAGCAAGACTGCAGGGGAACCACATCTTTCAGAAAGAGACGCCACAACTTGAACGTGGGACTTAGCCAGCATGTAGAGAGGCCCTGTGCTTCAGTTACCTTCGACGAGGTTTCAGCGCTCTCTTAGCTCTGGAGGGTTGCATCTGCAAGCTGCAGCCAGACAGAGTGACGGGTCGGTGCACCTAAGAAACCCACAGCCTGATCGCAGGAGCAGCGGAGCACTGGACATGCTGGTTGCAGCCCAAGTGCCACCCGCTGAGTGCCCGCGAGGGGGGTGGAACTGCACCCTGCCAGTGGAGATTTCCCTGAGCAGCGGGAGAGGCAGATCAGCAAGATGAGCAGCTGCCAAAAAGTGGTTTAGGTCGTCCGAGCAGCAGATCGATATTGCTGTGAAGGCAGGAGGCTTCTGGGAAGAAGGGGCACTTAAACTGACTGACTCAGTATCCTCCAGGGCCGGGAGGCAAGGAGGAGGTCCCTCCTGGGAGAAGGAACCGCTTGAGGGCAGGTGGAGGGCACAGGACGCCCCCAGCTCTTTGTCCTCCAGCACAGAGACCCTCCAGATTGGCTGCTGCGTCCCAGTTTAGACCGCTGTTCCCTGCATGGGACCCAGGAGAGCTGGGTTTTCATAGGAAATGGAGATTCAGGTCACTCATCCATCCCCCGGGGCACCAGACTCTTTATTTTCATTATAAAATGTTGTGTTTGCATCAGCACCAAGCAGAGAAAGATCACTTACAAATGTATCCCAGGAACAGAAAATAAAGGGAAAAAAGGGAAAAGGGGTGGGAGAAAAGAAACAGGGGTGCAGGAAAGTCAGAATGTGCAGCTCACATCAATAAAGCAAGTGGCCTGTCCAGCCTGGGTTCATTCTCTGCTGTGGAAAGGCATGTTCTGAGCTCATCCCTCCCTCCCCTCTACTCTGCCAACCTCACCCGGATCCTGGGGTACAGCCGCTGGGCATTCTCCAGCAGCCCAAGCTCCCACCCGTGCCCCCAGCACCCACGTGGCCCCACATTGCACCCTATCAGCCAGCACACCCCAAGCCCTCAGTTCTACGGCCCCATCCAGACGCGGCAGCCTGCTCTGGCCTCGTTGTAAGATTGCGATGCAAATAGAATATTTGTAAGCTCTGCAGTTTGCTTGGGAGAGACTCCCTTCCATCCTCCAGGCAGCTCAGCCCAGATCAGCTCCTGTTTCCAGTCACGCCAAGTCTGCTTGTGAGGAAGGAAGGACTCCTGGAAGGACTCCTGGCCTGGGGTAGGGGTGGAGGGTTCTGTCACGGCACTCTCTCCCCAGATGGGGCTCTCCAGTGGAACAGACAGGAAAGGTCCTGTGGGTCTGGGGGAGGGGGTGGGGGCAAGATCTTCTGAGCCTGTCTTTGTCAGATCTTTATCCTCACAGCTCTAGAATGAACAGCAAAGCTAAGAGAAAGCACCGAGACATAGAGCCAGGACGCTTAGCAGGAAAAGGAATCAGCACAATCCCTTAGCTCCAGGACAGAGGGAGGCCTGCCAGCAGATGGGGGCTGTCCTTTTTCATCTAGGATGTTCCCTTGGGGTTCAGTCTCGACCTCTGCCTGCCCCACCAGCCACACGGCCACTCCTTGGCCAGCGGTCGGCCTGGGTCTTGACAAGGCCCAGAACGACCGCTCACATCTTGGGGACAATGTTGGACAGGTGTAGTTCCCCCGGCTCTATCCACCGCCTGCTGTTTTCTCGTCTGGTGTGAGAGTTGTCCCGCACAGCCCCGCGCCCACATTGCTTACTGAATGCATGACGTGCTTACGGCTCCGAGGGGGAAGGAGAACATGGCTGGGTGATCCGGCGATGCCCTCAATCCAGGCCCGAAGAACCAAACCAGACCCATCCATTCCGCAGGCTGCTCGGCAGAAGCTGACAGTGTGACACCCCCCCTTCACCCACAGATCCATGACCACTTTCGATGGCGCTTTGTGATAGAGAGACCCTGGGCATCAGCTGCTAGGCCTCACCGTTGCTTCTCTGGTCACAAGTCTCTGGGCTGGACTCTGGAACCCTGAAGTGGTAGATCGAGAGGGAGGAATCTGAATGTCCAGTGGGTCCCCAAGATCTAGTCCCCACCCACTCTGACCTTCCGTGTAGACTAGGCCAGTAGCCATCAGCTCAAGCAGAGTCTCCTAACACGGTCTCCTGTGACCTGAAGAGCTGTTATTTCCCAACGCTGTAGTTAGGGAGTCTATTTGGTACCTGAGATGGTCATATCACCCAAGCAAGGCCACTCTGTCGTGGAGGATATAATCAGCTGTGAACCCAATGGTTCAGATCTATCCTGATCACAGATCCCTGTGAAATGTCACAAGTAAAGAGCCATTCAGCCCAATTTCCCTAAGGAAGGAAATGAATTGTTTTTCTCTTAAATCTCACTAGAGAATCTTCTCCTCAAGATCGAGTATATCTCCAGTTGGTGTCCTCTGTGAGTCAGTCAGGTCCTTTATGTTGGAATGTCCTCACTGAGGCAGATCACTGGGTGAGGCCCTCTAAATACTCAGCCAGGCAGAGGTTAGCTGAGCTATCTGGTGGGGAAGTACAAGGTAACAGCACTTGGGGAGACTTTCCTTTGTTCCCACCAGATAGAAGCCAGGCTTCCCTTCAGGTCCAGTTCCCCTAATGCAAACAGGGCCACCCCCCTTGCCCTCACACACACACACACACACACACACACACACACACAGAGTCTTATTTCTCCCTGTGAAAACCTGGGAAAGCTGGGCAAATTGACACAGGAATTGTTTCAGAAGGTTGGTGTATATTTCTGAACAAGATGTACCATAAGTTTTTAGGGGTTTTAAAAATAATGTTTTATATTTTCTGTGCTCTTCTTAGGAACAGTGTCAGTGAAGAGAAAAGAAGGATTTTGACCCTGTGATGTTTAGGGGGGTGGTTTTTTTCAGGTTAAAAATGTGAAAATAAAATATGCCAGTGGTGGCGTCGAGGGTCTATTTCTGTCAGGGAAGGAGGAAGGGCAAGCAGCTTTCCTGTAAACAATGTGTGTCACCGTAGCTGCTTTATTTCCCACCTGTTGACGTGACCAGTGAAGTCCAGTCTTAGGAGTTGATCACATGTTTATCACCCATCTCCCTTTTCAGTAGTGTGGGAAATTGAGCATGTATGTCATTGGGGGAGGGGAAAGAATGAGTCCAAGACCGTGACCAAGCTGTCTGCATTCTCAATCAATTGATGTTTATTTCTATTCATTTCATGTGATTCTTTTGTTTATTAGCACAAGGAGTTTAATTTATTATTTAAAAAAAAGGTCTTTCCTTTTATTTATTTATTTATTTATTTATTTATTTATTTATTTATTTATTTATTTATTTATTTATTTGGCTTCTAATTTTTATTTTTGAGAAGTGAAGGCTGTAGAATTGACAAACTCAAATAGCCCTAAAATTGCATGGAGGGAAGATGTTCTTACAACCATGTGGCATGTCTCTGTAGGCAACATTAGGAGATTTTGGCATTCATTGTTGGGTTCTGTGCACACGTTGTATTTTCTTTCTTTTTTTCTTCTTAATTTGCATGTCAAGAAAGTGGTTCCCTTTTTTTTTCCTCGTTATTTCATTTTCTTCTCTGTGAAGACACTGTACATTTATTTTGATCTCATTTTCTTTCCGTTAGATTTATTTTCTTCTGTAGTGACATTTAGAAAGGTATTTTGGGGATCATTCTTTGAATTCTTCAGGGGTTACAGCTAACGGGTGACAGAAAAAAAATCTTGTTCACATTTGTCGCTTACTTATTGCACATTTTAGTACTCTTATAATTTCTCTAATTTGCATGTTACAGAGCTGGAGCCAGGACAAGAAATAGACATTAAAGCGAGAACGTGTCACGGGGTCGTTGACTGAAATAATAATCTGCATGTTGTTCTCCCTTCTCCCTCCTGCATGCAGGGATTTGGTTTCGTAACTTTCGAAAATAGTGCCGATGCGGACAGGGCGAGGGAGAAATTACACGGCACCGTGGTAGAGGGCCGTAAAATCGAGGTGCATGTTCAAAATATTTCCTTTTCATCTTTTTTATCAATGTGCGCTTCATGCTCATTCGTTGTTTCAGATGCTTCATTGTGTCTTGTATACGTCCCTGTTCCCGTCTCATTGTTTATATATATATATATATATATACTTATATATAAAAAGGAAATCTGGCCTGACTTTTATTTGATTTTCCTTGGTTCCGTGACTCTTATTGCTACGGAAAGGTGGATGGCAGACGTGAGACACAGAAAAGGTTCACCGGAAGGTCTTTTGTTTTGTTTTGTTTTTTCTTTTCCATTGTTTTAGAATCCATGGGTGCAGGAGGCTAAGAGCAGCAGAGATAGTGTTGAGAAACAAAAAGACAGAAGAGTTTCGATTTCCTTTTTCTTTCTACTGCAGGGTTGATGAGAGATCCATAGTGGTGTGCAAATTCAACCAAATTGGGAAAGAAATCACATTTAAAACACCTCCCCCCCAATTAAAAATCACCAAAGAGAGAAAAATGAGAGGTCTTTATCCTCCAACCTCTCATTTTTTCGCCCAAGAAGCCAGCTTGAAATCTTGAGTGCTTTTGCTCACCCGGTGATCACCAAACAGGATTTCCTGTTCAGCATCTGGCCCCTCTTCCAGGCCAACTCCTCGCCACTGGATCTCACTCATCGTGGTCCCAGGGTTTTATCTGTTAAAACTTAAAAAAAAAAAGAAAAAGAAAAAAGAAAAGAAAAGAAAAAAGAAAAACCAGTTAAAAATGCTTTAGTCTTTGGAGTAAGATGTTGCATATTTTGCCTTTCATTTTCCCCCTTGGACGATAACGTTTAGGGCCCTCACCAAACTCTCAGTAACCATGGTAACTGTATACAAACTTGCTGGCGGTGGTGGTGAATGGTAAGTGGCAAAGTCCATCTGCCGTTTCCCGTACTTAGTGCTGATATATCTCTATACATCTATCTATACCACGTGAATTTTTTTGACTTGTCGTATTAAGTTTTCTTGATGCTCTATTTTTTTGGATATTGGTACGCCTGTAATTGAGTGTACGTTCTAAGCTAGCCTGGGAGGCAATGACTGGATTGAGATATGACCGGTGCACATCTTACTCAGATTGTCAACTCCATGTTGTGTTCGACAATGCACCCACCCTCCTTGTACCCTTTCGTTAGCTGTGACTTTAAAGCTTGAATGATTTTGTTAATTCTTGCGATGTCAAAGGTCTTGTTCCAAGTGTTGAATGCTAGATGTTGCTTCCCCGATGGTTCTCCCCCTAAACTGTTGCACACGTGGCTACTTGTCTGTCCCTTACTTTGACATTCATATTCCCTGTCCTCTCTCCTCTCTTCTCCTCCACTGCATGCCCCTCCATATGAACTTTACTTTATGTTTAAAAACTATCTACCGTTTCTGTGTTACCATGGAGCACACGCATGCTTTTAAATCTTCAATTATGCCGTTCCTTTTAATTTGCTTTTACTGTCTCCTTATTAAACTTTTCGATGATATGACATTGCTTTATTGAAATGATTTGTAAGTTAAAACGGTGATGAAGTAAATGTAATTATAAACACGTATGATTTCTGTTATGCACCTACTGCCTTTTCTAAATTAAAATGCATTTTAGTTTTTTCGTTCTTGTTGTTAATAAGTAATCACAGTCATAATGCATGCAACTAATGGAATGCCCGGCTCGCCCTGAACGTTCTGCTCACTAGCCTTTTCTATGTACGTAGGTAAATAATGCCACAGCACGCGTCATGACAAACAAAAAGACCGTCAACCCTTACACAAACGGTAAGTAGAGCTGGGTGATGAAGCCATCTCTGCCTCTGGGCCGTTAAGCGATTTGATCAGGGAATCTGGTCCCACGAGACGCTCAGCCTGAGCCGTCTTAAGTCAATAGGATCATTTTTGCAACAAGAGGCACATTTCTGGGCCAGGGCAGTGCCCTTCCCCTGTCTCTCTAGAATGACTACCTGTTGGAACCGAGAGACAGTCACCGTGTGAGTCATATTTGCGGGACGGTCAGTGATCGCAGAAACAGAGGGAGGAATAAGGCTGACCTCCAAGACCTTTGAGCAGAATGAAGGCAATAGGCGAGGATCACAGGGAGAGCTTGTGGGTGAGGGCTGAGCGACGACCACAGTGAGAGCACGTAGGTGAGGGCTGAGCATGAGGTTAACAGGTGAGGACCACAGTGAAAGCATGTGGGTGAGGGACCCCTAGCTATCAGGGGCCAGGCGGGGGTACACTGTGGCTCCTTCAGAGCCATGCACAGCTGGCCCAGTCTCCCCCAAAGCCCCCACACTCTGCCAGGGACCACTCTGAAGACATGAAGCATCATTAAAGGTGTTTGAACCCATGATTCTCTCACCTCATCAGGCTGGAGCCCGTGTCTTAAGATACGGGGGAGCAGCTCAATGCTTAGAGAGGAACACAGCGGTTGAGGGTCTGTGCTCCCTGAGAGGTATCCTGTGCCAGCCTGTGTAGGGTGAGAGAGTAGGAACAAAATGGAGGGACTCAGAGGTGACAAATTACACAGCCCGTGTTTGTCCCTGAATAAGGCCAGCATTGATGCGATGGCTGGGTTGTCATGAGAGGGGAAAGTGTTTTTCTTTGTTTTACAAGTTTTGTTGAAGATCATATAGTTTTAGTACCGTCATATGTGGAAATGTGTGGGGCTTTTAGCATTTTGATGACACATAGAATGTAAGAATGCAGACTTCCTGAAAGATATGGAAGAGAGAGGTGAGGGAGGAAGGAGGGAAGGGAGGAAGTTTTAAGAAAAAGTAAAGTGCATTTTGAACAACACAATGACCAGCTTGTTTCCCTCCCTCCTGTCCCACATGAAGTCACTGGTGGAAATTAGTATCTATAGTTTTATTTTTGTGTTTTCAGGGATATATGTGTAGTCAGTATATATTGACAGTATCTACACTGTTATTTACCTGTTTTCTTTTTACAAAAGGTACCATGTAGTTCATGTTATGTTTAATGATAGTTTATGAATCAATACGTGATTATTGGGATAGTTATATATACCCATTCACTTCAGTGCTTACATAATAGCCCATTGAATGGGTAGATGGCTTTACTCAGGTCTTCCATACTTAGTGACAGTCAAGGTGTTTTGTTTTTTTGTTTTTGTTTTTTCTATTATGGATGATAGCATTAGCATTTGCTAGCTGGTTTTGGGTGTTTTCTTCCTTGGGCCAAAAATGGCCAATTTGACTGAGTGTGTCTGCTTTTATTGTAAAAGGGGATAACATTAAACTGAAATATTCCCTGCTGTAATAGGACTCTTAGCTGAAAGCCCAGAAGAATGATTCATTCTGGTGATCCTTTGTCCCCACTTCCTTCAGCCCAAGACCTATCCTTCAGTTGAATATAAGATTCCCACAACAGGCTTTCAATGCCTAGTGCTGGAATGAAGCAAATCTTTGGTCCATGTGCTAGGAAATCATTCCACTTGGGTAAAAAGAGTTAAGTTTTGCAACTTGCCAGATGCCTGAAGTTATATCTCAATGAAGTGTTTTTGTTTTTTGTTTTTAATAGGCTAACTCAGAACCAACACATTCAGGTTGAAGTGCAAAGATGAAGTGATCAGTGAGATTTATTCATTAGCTACCTAATTCATCCTCAGAAGCTGTCAGAAGTTTTGCTTCAGCAAAACGTGAAGTTGCTAGATTCATCAAATGTTTAGTTCCTCCTCCAATAATAAAATATAACTCAACACCCGCACCACATCCATGCATTCTTTCAGTCACTTATCCAAGAAAGGTTTAATCAACTGCCAAATTCTAGTAAAGAAGAATGAGACTTGGGCCCTGAAGGTGATGGGGGCCTGACTAGAGGCTCTACGTGTGTTAACACTGTCATAGAGAATACGGAGTCTGTCGACTGGGACATTTGGACTTGGGGATAAGAGTCTATTTTGGCAGATGGAGGCTCAAAGTGATCCACCAGAATGTTCCTCAAAGAGATTGTTCCACAGCTTCTCCATTACTCATTCTTCCTGAGGATACCTGCCCTCAGAGGGGAACTAACATCTGCTTTGCTCACTAGAATCTGCTATTTTCTCAGCAAAACAGGTGTAGAGCTATTTTCCCAGAGATTTCCTTGATGTTGGAGAAGCATGGGTGTTGGAAGTAGCTCTTCTTAGTTATCTTGGAAAGGATAAAACCAGACTCAAAGATCCAAAACTATAGGCGAGGTAAATTCTGAATCATCTCAGCCTCCCACTGGCTAACCGCAGGCAGGTTGTTTAAGTGCTGAAACTGAACACACATTTTCTCAAGTGGGAACTAGACATATAATAAACCCGGTCCATAGACTGTTTGTAATGATATGGGGGAGAGTAGTCAGCACAATGCTGGGGATACAAAGTGCCCTAAAATTGTAATTATCCAGTAATCTCATTAGCAAAGAGTTGATCTTTTTTTCCATGTTTGCTTTAAGTAGGAAGTTGAATTTCCCTGTTGATGTATTCATCGAAAGATTAGATATGTAGATGCCAACAGACACTGGGCAGGAAAAATAAATGAGTGAGTAAGAAGGTCTTGGAAAGGATAATAATGAGATTGGACCCTGAATGTGATGAGGTTCACAATCTTTATGGGTTGGCTTTTGTTTTTATTCTGTGTAAAGCAAACTATTTCTCCACTAGAAAGAAAAACCTGCAGAGGATAATAATAATAAAGGTTTGTTGACACGTGGCCTCCAAGCCAGGAAGACAATAGAAAGCAGTGGTGACTGTGGCTAACTGGAAAGTTCAGTGCAGGGCAGGGTGTCCTGGGTACCTGCCGTCAACGGAAGTTGGTATTTCTATTGATGCTTAAGAGAACCAGAGAGCATGATTTTATGTGCAATCGAAAGGCTGCCATGCACATAGGTTGCAAAAAACTAGATGGAGCAAACCAAGCAAGCACTCATCTCTGCACAATGTGCAGCTAATTCTGCATCCGGGGCCTTGCCCCCTGCACGGTTCCCTCGTGCAGGCATCTTCAGAGCAGGTCTTTCAAAAGCATTCTTGTGCTGTTTGGAGACGTCCTGTAGTGTCGTTAAGGGCACTTATTTGAACGTGTCGCTTTGATGCCAGCCCTGCAAAGCCCTAGAGGAGGCACGTGCTGAGTTTTTGTCTGTACATCCAGACTCGACTCTCAACACCCATGCATCAATAGTGAGCACCAGGGACCTCGGCCAGCCGTTTCTACAGACGTCAGGCCAATGACCTTTCAGCTGCCACGTACAATTTGGGTGCAGGCCACCCCGTGCAGCCGCGAAGGGGGCTCTGAATTGCTCACATGTCTGGTCTCTGCTCTAATGCGTGGCTGTCGGGAGCCCTGGGAGGCTGGGGGCTCGGGCTGCCTCAGCTGTACTCTTTTTTGTTATAAGCTTCATTGCTCAGTTTAATATCCTTGATCAAAATCTCTGAATTTGCAAGGCCTGGGGACGTACACAGGCTGCCTGAGAAACTGCAAGTGGCATCCTTCTGTCTCCTTCCCAACAGTACAGACTCAGCCCCCCCCTCTCCAGCAGGCTTCTCCCAAGGGTGTCTTGCAGGTACTAGGAGAGGCAGGGATGAGGGTGTGATTTGCATGCAATTTGCATATATTTGCATAAGCCCACCTGAGGTCTGTGAATGAAGGTGATTTGCGAGGGCTGGACGCTTACTGCCTTCCCCTTGGAGACAGTCACCCGAGCAGTGTCCCTCTTCATTAGCGGTACAGGCAGGAGCAGGTCACTGGAGACAGAATGTTAGCCAAAAGGGAAAAGCCTGTTAGGGGGGAAGAAAAAAATGACTCTGTATCATCTTAGTGTTTTTTTTAGAGCAAACCCAGATACACCTTGATGGAGCCCTGAATAGTTTTTGATTCTGGGGATTTGCATTGGCCTGCAGTCCCCCTCATACCGCCATTCATTCTAATGGAGGCGAATGTTTATGAAAACAATCAAACACAAGCAGAGAGAGAAAAACCCATAGATTCAGTACTGTCAACAGCTATGCACCAGGGTTGAACCGGAGAACTAGCCTAAGAGGAAAGGTACCTGACCCCAAACTGTCCTGGGGAGACACCAGTGATGTCAGATCAACTTTGCCCAGAACCACGAAGAGTTATTCAGGCAGAGGGAAGAGGAGTAGGTACAATCTAGAATGATCCAAAGTGATCTGGCATCATCTTGGATGCTTCCTAAAGATATGAAAAGACCTTTGTCACTAGCTTGATGTGCAGGGCGCAGTGGTACAAATGAGTAGACAGTAGTTAGGTAGTAGTGGGGGGCCAGGTGACCCAGGATTTGTGTTCTTGTAAGTTCAGAAGGAAGCTATTGAAAAGCTAAGTAGCAGAAAGACATATCTGATCTCCTTCTTAGACATTGCTTCAACCACTATTGCAGAAGGAATTGCTGAGGGCAGAGAGGAAGGAAGGAGTAAGAGGAGATGGTGAGAGTGAGGACATCGGACATCGCTGCTACAGGCTTGTCTGAAATAGACACCTGCATCTTGGCCCAGAGCATGGCAAGAGAAGAAAGTAGAAATAATGGAAACATCTTTACAAAATCTAGACAGCAGTTTTTTCCTAAGGGGCTTCTCATGAGATGTGAGGGGAAGGGATGAATCAAGGAATGAGTGGCAGAAATTTTGGTTTTAAAGAACCACGTGGCTGGAGATGCCACGTTGCTGTAGGAGGGAGACTGACCAAGGAATAGGCTCGGATGGGGGGGGGTGTTCCTTCATCCCCTACAGTGAGAATGGAGGAACCTTGTTTAGGAAAAGACCAGTAGTAGTGAGAAGGGCCATTCTGCTCTTGTGTTTCCATGACGACCTGAGCAGCCTCCTTGCATCTGGCTCCTATGAATCCCAGTGGTTTTCTGTAGAGGAGGCTCTATCAATTACCCCTCTCATTTAATACCTGCAGACACCAGGAAAATATCTTTAATCTCCATTGTGCTTCTTTTGAATGAAAGAATTCCTTAGGCAGATTTGGTAAGCTAGTAGATAATCTATAGATGGAAGGAAGGAAAGAAGGAAGGAAAGAAGGAAGGAAGGAAGGAAGGGAAGGATGGAAGATAGCTACATCTTACAAATATTCATGTCTCTTCACCCAAGGAAATGAGTACAATAAAGCCAGATCTTTAAAATAGTGTGATTTCTAGGTAGTCTTATATATCTCTGAAAAATCCATTTCTTTGAGAAAATGGAAGTTCATTAGCATAACTTCCAATCTTTGAGGGTAATATCGAAATGGATCCATTAGGTTCACATTCAGTAGTTCCAGGCATAGAATGGGAAGGAAGTATTTAAGGGAGGTAAGGTACACACACAATTAAACCTCAGTTTAGTTAACATGTATTATAAGGTCTCATTCCCACTACTGATAAAAAGGCAGGCATATAAGCAGGGTGAAAGATGAAGAGCAGAAGGAAGAAATATAGGAGCACTAAATTAATGACTTAATTATTCATTGAGCACAATTCCTTCTAGGTTTCTTTTACAAACCCTAGATGTCTGTGAGGGACTAGAAAGAAAACATTAAATATGTTTAGGTAACCCTGAAGCTTTATTTTCCACTAGCTTGATCTCTTTTCTTTTAGGCTTGAAATGTGAATCAGTTCCCATCTCCTGGGAAATTGGGTATTTTCTTTTTTTGGGACTCATTGCAAGGTCAATTGGTCCAATTGAAGTCATTTTCCACATTTATAAAAAAAAGTACTCTGAAATGGCCAAGATAATTTTTCATCTTTATATTTTATACAAATTCCTGTAATATTAGCTGAGGTTTATATAAGAGGGCAAGGTGTCTGTGGAATTTCAGAAACCATTGAGACAACGGGTCTCAGTGTTTCATGTCTCTTTTTACAGATATAGAGTGGACTCAGAAACTGTCCATTAATATACTTCCCAAATAATCCAGGACAACGCTTTGAAAAGCCCCATCCTGAAATCAGTATGGGGCTCTAAATTGACTGACTTATTCAAACTGGAACTGAAAAGGTTTTCAGAAAAAAGGTTCTAGAAACTTCTCATTCAGGGACTTATTTATGAACTATTGAGCCTTTGTGGGTCAGTAGATTGTGGTCACCTCTCAGCTATTCTCACATTGCAACATATAGGTCTGATTAATGGGATGGGTTGACCCATCTTTTCCTTCTTGGTAAGTCTCGGATTGTGCTTGTTGTTAGAATACCTTCCCTCACACCCCAAAATTTACCATTGTCTTTTTCCAGAAGTGTTTCTTAAAGGACATCTGGTGTTTTAACCTACAGTCCAAGACATAAGGTTTCCCATAAGAGACCACAGATCTGTCCCCTGTCTTTCAGGGGAATTCTAAAATGAATGGTTTTATAAAGACCACCAAGGGTAGGGAGTGGTCACCCAAGCTAAAAAATGTCATCATTCTTTGGAGTTTGATCCCCAAATGCCAACCAGTGGGTCTGTATTGTGGGTCACTGCTCCATTAGCAATACTCCCATAAGACTAGCAGTTGCTAGAGAGAAGGAGCAGAATTCAGAAAATTCTCTACCCAGAACATTTGGAAAATTACAGGATCTTGTTACTCTTATGTATAGGCTGTTTGAAAGTTACCTTAGCTATTATCCATTGATTAAGAATATTTATGATTCCTAGTTACACTGTTATGCATTCCACACTTAATCTCTAGTGAATAAATGTCATTTTCTTTGGGACCTCAAAAGCACTTTGGAATCCTATGGAGTCTCTGGGTCATAATTCAGGGTGGCATTAGTCAAACTATGTTGCTATGAAATATTCTATTTAAGTGAATTTCCACATTTTTGTAAACTTAACACAAAGGGATTTGTGATCTGTGATTTAGCAGCAATACACGAAAAAGGGAGGAAAAACATTGAATATTAGAGTGATTCTGGGGTTGTGGATATGAGGGAAAATTAATTACTATATCATTTTCAAAGGCTCACCTATAGATGATCAGTAGCTTTATACTACTAATTTGTATTAACAGAAAGTCCAAAAAAAAAGGTCATAAAACTGTTTTCTTCTATACAGTTTATGAAGAATCTTTTTTTCAACATAGCATTTTCCACACAGGATATATAAACTATATAGCCTTTAAATTTAAGGGGGGGGTAGAAATTAAAAATGCATTCACCCATTGGATTGTGGTTACTTTGCAATGATGTCAATTGTTGAATTCAATGTGATAATGAAGTTTTTGTGTGTTTGCTTTAAGGCTGGAAATTGAATCCAGTTGTGGGTGCAGTCTACAGTCCCGAATTCTATGCAGGTAATGAGCTTCTCTTTGCATGATGCCTTCTTGGTCTTTTCTCAATGTGCTTTGCCTGCTGATAAAGAACAGGTTTCATCAAATAATTTCACCCAAGCAAATCCCTCTCCTAACAAGGTCTGAATGATCTTTTTTTTTTTGGCAAAATCAGATTTGTTTAAAACCCTTTAAAAAAAAAAAAGAGGGAGTGTGTGTGTTTCTTTGTGGAGGAAGGAAAAGGCTCCTCTTTCTCTGACATTCAAGTCGGTTTTGCCTTAAAAAAAAAAAGAGAGAGAGACTTTGTTCAAGAGCATATTGAGCCAGAGTAGAGCTGTTCACGCCCATGTTATTTCAATATGCCTGGATGTTTCTTTTAGCCACACATTTCCATTCGGGGTTGCATTTATTTTCCTGGCAAAGCTGAGAGTGGCTTCCTTATTCCCGTCATGTGGATGTGAGTTGGAATTGCTAAGAGAACTACTGAGAAAAACCAGGAAGGAAAGCTGAGTTGTCTTTCTCCAGGGACTGATTTTCTTAGCAATCCCATGTCTCTCTTCTTTGCCTTCAAGGATATGTCCTTCGCCTCACCCCTACCCGCACCCAGCCACTAACTACCACTCAACTGGGAAATCCACTTTTATAGAGAACTTGGCCATGAAAGCTGGGGAGAGAGTAACCCAGGACACCAGTGTCCATGTCTCACGTCCGACTTGCTTCTCTTGGCTGGCTACTGCTGCCCCCTTGCTCATTAACAAGGCTGATTTTAGCATTTCAGACCCCTTACCAGGGGTCTCATGGATTACCATTTGTCTCATGGATTATTGAAGTCTTTCTTTGATGTGGCCGTTGACTCTTAATAAGGAGAAATAAATGGCCGTGGTCTAGAGCTATTTGCTTAGTCACCTCCTGATGGTAAGTCCTGCTTTTTGCTTTGTCTCTGCTGAGATGCCTCAGCTCTGTCAGTTTCCTGGTACTAAGCACCAACACTAGTGGATGACAAAGGAACATAGGGAATAAGCTTGTCTAGTCCAATACCAAACTGTATTTTTCTAAAAATATGATAAACCCAGGAAGGTCCACTATAGATAAGTTCTAGGTTTGAGGCAAGCAGTTTGCAGTTGTCCCTCACATGTAAACTTTCCCAAGAGTCTGGTGACCTCAGGACTCCATGACTGGGAAGTGGTGCTGTTGACTCTAATGAGGGAGGAGAGACTTAGCTCTGGTTCTGCGGTGACCCCACTTTCCAAGGGGACACATAGTGGACAGAGATGCATGGACACTGCACTCAGAAAGCCCAGGTTCCAGACCTGGCTCCTCTACTTGCAGCTGTGTGACTCTAAGCAAGTTACTTAACCTCTCTGTGCCTCAGTGTCTTCATCTGTCAAATGGGAGATGATAATAAGAACAATGGGGTTTTTTTTAAAAGAACAAAGTAGCTTTGTATGCAAAGCGTGTTCGGTGTATAGTCAGCCCCATCTAGGTGTTGGGTAAATAAATGAATAAATAAATCGGTGAATGCCCCACCTCTCTGCTATAAAGGAAAAGTGAACGGAAAGCTGGTTTTGCTGAACTCTGAGTGTGCTGTAGACTTAAAGGACTCTTTACCTAGTTCATGAGAAAATGCCTCCTTCCATCTTGGCTTGTCATTTGCAGTTTCTGGGCTGGGGGGCAAAGCCATCCACTGAAGGGCACAAGCACTGCAGGTTCATCGTGGCATAAAGTTGCAAAGCAATGAAATTGCACCAGGGAGCAAGTCAGACACAGCTTCCACATGTGCAGGCTCCACCCAGTGGTGTGGCAGTCTCCGCTGCTGCCAAGTGGAGGCCTCGTCTGCAAATCTGTGTGTGCGCACACCTTCGTACACACACTTCTATGCATGGGATGGGGCAGGGACAAGACCAAAACCTTCTGGTGAGGGGGAAGGGCATAGGTGTTCTGAGTTGTGTGGAGAAAGAAAGGGGTGTCTTTCTGGTCCTGTGCAATGTAGTAGTTGGCCTTTCTTGATTCAGGCAACCAGGGAAACAACACACAACCCATGGGCTTGTGATCTCAAACCTGTGTGCTTACCCATGGGTTTTTAAGAGGACGTGAAGAATCAGAAGCCACTCAGACTGATTCACACATAAAAAATAAATGTAGGCGCTCTGGTCCAACCTATAAAGTTAGATCATTGGAGAATGGGGAAGGAATAAGTCTTAATAAGGGTTGATGTTCACTGATTACTGTCTATGGTCAGGTAGCATTCTAAGCATTTTGCCATAGTTAATGTATTTTATTCCTCAAGGCAATTTTCCAAAAATTCCAATTTTCCAGTTTTCCAAACTGCCGGTACAAAGTGTTTTCATCTTGGGGCAAAGATTTTCAAGCTGGGAAGAAATGGCTAGAATCTGAAATCAGGAGCATGTGTTCTTTGCAACCAGATTGTGCTGTTCTTTGTTGTTTATGAGCATTTTAAATCTTCATTTTTACTGATTCTACTGTTCTATGTTCAGACCACTCAAATTAAAGAATCAAACTAATCAATCTAGATGATTCCAAATACTACCATCACTATCACTACCATCATTACCTCCATTATCACCATCACCATCACCACCACCACCACTACCATCATCACCACCATCACCATCACCACCACAATCATCACCATCACCACCACAGTCACCACCATCACCACCATCAATACAACCACCATCACCACCATCACTACCATCAATACAATCACCATCACCACCACCACCACCATACCCACCATCATCACCACGACCACCGTCACCACTACCACAATCATACTCACCATCATCACCACTACCACCACCATACTCATCACCATCACTGCTATCAGCATCATCATACCTACCACATCACCACCACTACAACCATCACTACCTCATTTAAAAATGTTAACTGGTTGGGTTGGTGGAAACTTTAGGGAGTCTGGAAAACTGTCATTATTTTTCTGATCTACTCTGAGAAACTTAAAAAAAATAATAACATGGCCTGGGGGTGTGTCGCTTGAGAAACCTGAATATCTGTGTTTCATGTTGCCAGTATCTGAATTATCCAGAATAATCAGATATGTTCTGGGTTCTGTCTATTTTTTAATGTGGGTAGACAGAATTCATGATGTGCAGAAAGGAGAGAAAATTTCGCTACCAAGTCAGCATTCCAGAACAATTCCTTGGCCATCCTTGACAACCCATACACATTGAGACTCCATTGAGCTTCAGTCTCAGCTTCTATCCACGTCTATCTTACAATGGATTTATGCAAAGATACAGCTGCTGACTGTATTTCCACATCCACTTGAGTGTCCATGACTAAGAATGTCGGGGGCATTGACACTGTCCTCAACCATAAAAAGTCTGGATTTTCCGTGCAGTCCCAAATGTGCCTGAAAGCTGAGATGCAGACCTTGGTATCGATCCACTTGGGGTAGTCAGCAGGTCAGCCTGTATCTTCCCCAGCTAGAAAGGCAGACTTATCACTGACCTCTCTCTATGAAATTGTGCATTAATGACGAATATCATAATATTCTCATGGAATAATTATTGATTTTCCTGCAGCTTATGCAGAGTTAATAACCCAGCTTCCAATTGTCTCTCAGAATGGGGCATGGAAAGTCCACATATTTTGTAAATTAAAATCAATATTTCCAATCTCTCCTAAAGGTAATTTTCCTAATTTAGTGGACTTTTCCCTCACATTTATTTTCTCTTTTAATTATAAAATGGCAGGTTATTGATTTTCGTCTATAACCTCCTGACACCCTGAGTACGTTTTTATTGCTCACGTAGGTGGAGGTAGGGAGAGCCGTGCCCCCTTTTAATAAGGATCTTTAATTACTAGCTGAACAGTATTAATTTGCTTTGATAAATTATGACACGCACCCTCCCTCACCCACACTCCCGGGGAAGCCTCTAGAAAGCTGCTGGGAAGGCCTTTCACTTCGGGCGCATCTCCAGCCGACTCATGCAATCAAACCTGTCAGGGCCACTCAGTGCCAGCCTCAGTGCCAGTCTCCAGACACAGGTGCACATACCCCAGCATCTCCCACGAGCGTGTACAGTTCTCCTCCAAAGACACAAGCGGAATTAAACAGCTCGGGGTGTTTTTCCTCAGTCCAATCATCTTCACACTCCTGGAGGCTGGATCTCAAGAAAAATGATGGTCAATATATTTTTTAAAAAGCGAAAAACAGCTAGATGCAGGCCTTGAGTCAGTATCCTGCTTTAGAGCTTGAAGAGCATTCAAAGGCATAAGAGAGAGGCAGCATTTCTGCTTCTTTCGGCAGCAGCAGGCCTTGGGTTACGTCATTTGAAACGGTGTCTCTGTGCACCCTGAGGGAGAGGCCTCCTAGGGGTGCCTGCTTCCCCATCACTCCGAGCTACTCCCTCTACCTTTTCATTACAAGATTAAAAAGTGAAGCCTTTCCGAGCCCATTTCCCATCCAGCCAATGGGAGCGTTGATTGCAAGCCCCTTCATTTTCATCAATAAGTAAAACAGAAGAGGAATCAATAGCAGAAGGTTACAGAGTTGTCAACAGGCTACTGACAAATGGCGAACACATCTGCTTGGCAGCGGCGGCTATGGCAGCAGCAGTGTTCGCCCCCGCCGTCGATCATATCTGCCGACTCATTTCTGTGATTAAATATTCCATCAGGGAGGCTGGAAGGTGGCAAAGCTTAACAAGATTCATAAGATGCACCACTTGAACACACATAACTCACTTGCGTGCATGGAGAACACCCCGCCTGCAGAAGAAAATTGGAATTGAGTTAAATTACTCCACGGGCCTCGATCAATGGGGAAGAAAAGACTCCCCCAGTGCCATGCACCTCGCAGGTAGAGTTCAGTCCTTGTGACAAGACACACAGCCAGAGTCCAAGGCAGAGAGATGAGGAGTGAGTCAAGCTGAAAACTTGGATCTGGGAGGGGAGACGATGGCTGGTTGTCTTGGCGACACTCTTGTTATTAGCAGGTTTCCTGGATCCTGTGTGGATATTCCTCCAGAAAATAATGCTTTCTGGATTGGAGATGGGAGGGGGAATGACAGATACTGGAAGGAGGACATAGACTTGGAGGTAGAGTGACCCTGGGGAGGTAACCAGGTGTGGAACTAGGTGGTCCCGGATCCCTAAGAAGACTCTGATAAGGAGTGTTAGAGAACATCGTGGGCTGTAGAGTCAAATCTAAATATAAGAGATGAGTGTGATCACTGAGGTCGGCTGCCCTGAGCCCGTCCACCTACCACATGACTTGGAACAAGACTGGGGCCTGGGAAAGTGGACAGGGATTTCAGTCTGAAATGTAACGTGGTGGTAGCTCTCTGATTGCTTTTTCCGTCAGGGCGATTGTACTTGACCTTGAACGACCCATACGAAGGTATTGGTTTTCTATGACCTGTGGTCACTGTGACCCATGATTCAGCTCAGCGCTGGGTGGAAAGAAAGTGGGTGTATGGCTCCCTCCCCACTGCTCCCCCCATTTCTACTGCATCCACTGTGGTCAGGAGATGACTTTTAGCCCCATGCTGAATGGACTTCTTGCAGTCTGACCACTGGAGCATCTGGGAAAATAAGATAGGTAAAGATGACCGGGACGGTCTTTGGTGCTTGTGTTTTCACTTAGTTGATCTGGTGCTGGACAGTGGACTGGGCTCTGGCTGAGTTGTCTGCAGGTTCCAAAGCCTGCCCAGCTTGGGTGACTGACTTCACATCCTGCAAGAGTGGGGTGGACAGGTCTCTGCCACCTCCTAAAACCTTCACAGCAGCAAATCCCCAGTCAGTCGGGGCTCTGGTAGTGCCCACACTCCCCAGAGAGAGGCCTCCGCTGGCCTCCACACAGGGCCAAGGAGCCCTGGGTAACTCACATGCCACCAGGCTCCAGTGCCCCCCCCATGAGCGGTAACAGAGCAGTCCATGTTGGTCCCCAAGCCAAGGGGACCTGGAGTTGACCCACTTTAGAGAGTTTGTCTCATGCACCTGTGTCCCTTTGCGCCCCTCTCGGTTGCAATGCACTCTGCTTCTCTCTCCT
>PVHY01015595.1:0-12912 GCA_004024945.1 Uropsilus gracilis | reverse complement strand
TTCTGTCACCCGCAGCTTCCTCAGTAGGCGTGGCTGAAGCCAAGTCCTCTGTGTCTTCTCATGGGGCAACAGAATGTATGATTAAGACATGCTTGCGTCCAGCCGCACACCTAGCTGCATGCTGAGCTTGTGACATAGGTTTATAGAGACTGCAGTGTCACGCATGAAGTGTCAGGATCTTCATTCTACAGTAAATCAGAAACCCACGAAGAGAAGTTGACCCAGGCTGCTGACATAGGAAGTTAAAGATCTGGGTCTAAACCCCTATCTTCATGACTCCCAGGACCATTTCTCTTTCTTACAGGCTACCTTTATAGGACAGCTTACCTCCCACACATGCTTTAGTTGATCTCATATCCTGAGTCACTTGTTCTGAACTGGGACTGGGTTTTTGTCCTCTACTGGAGATATTCATCATGGTCCCATCTGAGAGGAGGCCTGGCCACTGCCATCTGGTGGGTGGAGGCCAGGGTGCTGCGGAACACCCTGCCATGCCCAGGGTAGCCCGTGCCACTGCTGACTCAGAGGTTGTTGTGTTAAGCTTCACACACCCTGTCCTGGAGGAAGCCCATTATCAGAGAGGTCACCCTGCACCAGAAACCTTCATAACCCTCACACCCTCCCATCGCTGCTGCCAAAGGTACATCACCACCACCAGGGAACCAAGAACCTAGGGAGAGACAGCCAACCATAGGTCCCCTCTTGTGGGCGTGACTTGGCTGGTTCTGAATCCAGACGGGAGAGCATGGAGTTGGCTTTTATACTGCAGAGTCATGTGGGGTCTGTTCCCAAACTCCCCTTTCCGCTCAGGGATTGGCCAAACAGATTCATGGGACCCAGAAGGGTTGTTAAACCCACAGTTCCAGTTTGTTACAGCACAAAGTTAAGATCAGAGATGGGGTCAGGGGACTTTCAAGGGGGTCAGTTGCAAGGGAGCAGGCCATGCTTCAGGATTCCACCCCCAGGGAGAGTCTGAGGGACAACCCTCTCCTCCCCCATACACGGGAGCACTGTGGGAAGATTAGTTGGGGAGCGCAAGGTGTCACTGGGCATTTGTCCCTGGACATAGCTATGAAGCAACCCAGGAACCCACGTCAGCATCTCTCACCTTCCCCCACACAACGAAAGCTGCACAAACTGCCCACACATCGCAGGTCAAGCAGGGCCTGTGTGCAGGGCCTGGGCAACCCAGGGTAGCTTGACAGATGGAACACTCCAGGGACTCAGACCTCAGTGTCCAAGAGCTGACCCAGGACCCATTCCAAAGATTAGTCTGTCACCAGGACATACCAGGACTTTGATTCCTGGAGGGAAAGAAGCTGAGTGTGGGCATGGAAGAGAAAGCAGTGTTTCTCACTTAGAGCAGAGGTCAACAGGCTCTCAGTGAAGGGCTAGAGAGCAGCCATTTCAGTTCCGTGAGCCTCAGAGTCCATGTGGAGTCCTGGAACATGCAGACATGGCCAAAGGTGGCAGGGCTGAGACCGGCCGGGCTGCAGCCCAGCCTAACCTCACCCAGGACGCTGATGCTGGAATTCTTAGGATTCTTAGGTGTTGTGAAATCCTCATCCTTTCCTCAGCCCACCTGTGTAGATACTTGACGCCTATGGTCAAGTTGACTCTGCTGACGTTGGCTTGGAAAGTCTTGGCTCCATGAACACAGTCTCCAGTCCAGGGTTTGGAGTTTGGGTTTTGTCTGTTTGGCCAAACCCTGCACCATCTCAGTAGCTGCAGCCTGCAGACTTGGGCTGTGCTGCCTTGCAGTTGTATGAGGAAGTGCTGAGAAGAGGGAACGTGCGTGAATGAACATACCCCACTCTCCCCATCGATGCATTCTTTGCTCAGAGTTAAGTGCTGATGTGGTGACGTAGGGCCCCATGTAGGGGATGGGAGATGGAGCAAGTCATCCATCCAGAAGTTGACAAGGAATTGACACAGGCATACAGGTGAACTCTGTGCATAAGGAGTGATGATGCCACCGAGCCACTGAAGAATCCCAGTCCTCTAGCCTTTGCAGTAGCATCATGGGGTTTTGAAAGATAAGTAAGAGTTCATCTTGCATGGCAGTAGGTAGGGGCAGTGGAGGAATTTGGTGGAGTGAGGGGTGATTTAGGAAGAGTTTGGTGGAGTCCAAAAAGGATTCTCAACATTTATTTTTAGAATCTATTGAGAAATATTAAAAGCATCAAAGAGACCAAAAAAAAAAAAAATCATGGCCTGCATCATGGAAAGTTCAAAGGCAAAATTACATTTTCCCCAAATATCCGAGCAGTTTTGATCTGATGAGATCTGAGGGGACCAGTGAGACACAAGTTACAAAAGACCCATTAACACCTGTCCAAGGAATGCAGGTTCGAAAAGGGAGCCTTTGGGAGGAAAGCAGCTGCTGCAAGCTCCTATGAATCAAACAAGCAAAGACATTGGGAGACAGGTTACCAGGAGGAGAGTCTTAAGACACTGTCACCTCCCCAAAGACTGAAGGGGGACTGACCTCAGCTGTTCACCCCCAGACCTGTTTCTTGGAGGACCTCAGAGTTACTCAGGCTGTCACAAGCCTTGTTTTTCCTGGTCTTGTCCAAATATTTTTGTAGGGAAGCAAATTGCCAGAGATTTCAAAACTGAAGGAATTGCTTTCTATTCTGTTTTACTTGTCTTGCCTTCCATTAGGAGCCATTTAGTTTTGAAGATATTTTGCTTTCCACTTTCAGCGTTCCACTCAAAATTGATAATTCACTGTTATTAGTTCACCCAATTAAGTGGTTGCGCAAATAGAGACAAATTGGCCAAAGACTGTTTAATCCCCTTTCTGTTAATTATATGTAGATATTACTCATTCTCCAAGTGTAAAGCAAAGTTGTCCTGTTGTCCTTTAAAAATGTCATGTCAAAGAACCAATACAAAAGTGGCAAAATCCTGTTTCGATTAACTACACTGGTGGCAGTTAATGCATTTCTGGAACTTCTGTGGAAGTGTTACAGCCCATTACAGTCAAAATAATGGTTTATGAAAAATTAATAAAGCCGGTGGAAAACAGAACCCAGCATCTGCATTAGCTACTTACACCAAAAGAATCAGCCAGAATTAATTATGCTGCATGCTCCATCCTAATGAGTTTTTCATTAAACTGTATACCATTATGGAAACTAAACAAGGATTATTCAAAGAATAATGCCAATGGCTGTTATTTTTTTTGAGAGATTATATTAGTTAATGGGTTATACATTTAATCTGATGCAAAGGTTAATCGATGGACTCATCTTTATACTAAAACCAGTATCATTTTAAAAACATGAGCACCCCAAAATCACCGGTATTTCCTCTGGGGAAAAATAGGAATCTATTTGTATGTTTCTCAGGTTTATTTGATCATAGAAAAAAAAATATCTCTCTGTAGATTTTGAAAACAATTTCTACCAGGTGAAATGTTCTATTTGCTTTCAGCCCTTTGGATGTGGAGTGGGGATGGGAGACATATTCATAATCTGATTACTCTTTGAGAGATTCCAAGTTGAAGTTTATTTTCTACTCTCACAAATTAATGAGGTGGGGAACCTAATCAGGGATAAAGTGAAAACTCAAGATGAACTTCTATCC
This sequence comes from Uropsilus gracilis, assembly GCA_004024945.1. Classification (NCBI taxonomy): domain Eukaryota; kingdom Metazoa; phylum Chordata; class Mammalia; order Eulipotyphla; family Talpidae; genus Uropsilus; species Uropsilus gracilis. The sequence continues at coordinate 9,321 of PVHY01015595.1, read as the reverse complement.
TCACTCCATAAATATACCCAGATCCTCCTAAAATACAGCCTGTCACTCCCAGGAGGTTGGAGAGAGGAGCTAGGGAAGGACCTCTAGAAAATCCTCTAGGTTTTGTAGCATGTTTGAGATTTTTGTCCTCAAAGATCAGAGACAATAAGGGGGAACTGGATTCTCTGCAGAGACTTGCAAATTCCACTGAATTGTGTTCGAGCATCATTTCCCTTTTTTTTTCATCTGTGCAGAGGTTACACATGGAACTATCTCTAGAAGTAGGCTGTGAGTTAAGTCAGTGAAATGAGTGAATTTGGGGGTACACCTCACTTACAGAAAGAGTGACCCCTCTATCCCATGCAGAGCATCCCTGCCAGGTGGGGATCTTGATCCAAACCCATGTAGTTGCATCATTATTAGATACCCGACATCATTAAACCTCCCAAATAGAAATGTCTGCAACTAATCCTCAATCTTAAGATGGCTTCCTGTTTAGTGGGAAGTGGAATAGCAATGAGATGATAAATCCACGGTCATCATGGCTGTTGAGATCTCTTGTTGATTATCTAGCTTCAAATGCTTTCACGGAATAGTTCTAACCCTTCGGGCATTACTGGAGACGGAATAGTTCTAACGCTTTGGACATTTCTGGAGAAGGTAGAGATGTGTGCCCCAATATTAAATGACCTGCCCAGATGTGAAGAAACAGGCATGCCAGAAACAAAACAAAATTGAAAAGATTCTAAAGCCCAGGCTTTTTCAACTGAGCTCTCAGAGCTCAAGGCTTCTGTTTCCTTCCTCCACATCTTACCCCATCTTGTGATGGGATTTCCTTATCTATAGAAGATTCTTTCTGCCCAGGACTTCCTGCATTGACTTTCCAGTCCTATCTCAGCTTCTTAAACTCATCAGGAGCTTGTTGCCCAGGTCTTTGCCCTGGAAGCCTCAGGTGTGGCTGCCACAAGACTGAAATGGACCTTTATCATCCCAAGCATGTAGAGCCAGCTCAGAAGCAGGTATCCCCCTGGCAAGAGCCTGAGTTTGGATGCCCAAGGCGACCCAAGTTTCAGCTTTGTCTCTAAGGCAGAAGGGTGGAATGGCTTGGTAGCCAAGGTGTGGCGTCTCTCCAGCTCCTCCCACTGATTCTAGTTGTGCTCCCGGGGCTCAGAAGTCCCCAGTGTTCACTGTTGAGCAGCAAGAACGGACATCCCTGGGAGTTTATGACATATGTAGGCACAAGCCCTGCCCTGACCCAGTAGAAAGGAATCGGCATTTTAAAGGGTCCTGGGAAGTGCACCTTGGAAGTGGAGGAACAAGCTTGGGGAAGAGCCAAATGTGTGTATTTGGGAAGAACAAATAAGAGATACAGCCTCTCCCTGTTGTTTTTGTTGTGGCAACTGTTGACCTTCCATCTAGACCCTCCAGAGAAGAATTGTTGTTGTCTCATTGTCCTGAACAGCAATGAATGAGAAAGAAATCATTGACCACTATTGGAAAGGCCTTATCTTTAAAATGTTTCGGTGGTTGGTTTTGAACAGAACGCAATAAAACTTGGACAAGTATGGAGAAAATCATGCCCTTTGAAGTGGTTCCTGGCTTGAGTAGGTACTGACAGACAGCTTCTATTAGTAGTTTGTCAAAGGCACAAAGCATACCTGACCTCAGTTCCACATGGGGAGGGGCAGTGGGGGGGAGGCTCCCACATCATTGACAAGCAACCCTAGGATCCTGGACCAGTCAGCTGTCCAGCCGTCCAGCTCAGTTCCCATACTACCTAACTGGAAAGACCATCAGGTTCAGAGGTTAGGGGTTCATTCTTAGAACCACCCCCACCGCCATCTACCCACTGCAGACACCAGTCACAGTTGCTGCTCCTGCTTCTGTCAGACTGGTGATCAAGCGGAGCATCCTACCACACCTTCCTCACCTTTGACTCACTCACTGGAACATCTCATGAACATCTCAGGACCTGGAGAATGTTCCTACTAACTGGATCATGATTGGTTACCAAAGAGAGTAACTCAGGACTAGCCAGGTGGAGGGATATCCAGGGCAGGTGTGCAGCATGAGGCGGGTGCCCCCACACCCTCTACAGGAGCTCTCTCTCCCTGCACCTCTGCTTGAGACCTCCCCACCCAAGGTCACCTGGGCTCTGATGGAAGCTTCTCTTTGGAGACATGACTGGTGGTCCTCCTGGCAATTGGTGATGGATTTAAGCTCCCATCACCTTCTGCGCCCATTTGGGGGTTGGATCTGGAAGTTCCAGCCCTTTTATTAGAAGTTTGGTTCTCCTGGCAACCCAACCTCACCCAGGTTAGGTCCAGAAGTCACCTCATTTTAATAGTAAGAAGCACCTTTGATGTAATCTGTAAGGTTTTAGGAGGCTCTGGTCAGAAATGGGATAAGAAAGGAATGCAGGTTCCTGATTCTAGCTGACAATATCCCCGAGTTGTTCAAACATAAAGGGAGCCTGGGATAGAGCTCAGGAAGTGTTTTCAGCTCAAGTCCATGAGGTGAATCTGTTAGTAGCCACTCGACTGTTTTCCCAGAACGGCTGCAGTCACAAGGGATGTGCCATGCATGTGGGAAGCCCTGCTCCCTCGGCTTTATTTACCCAGACTGAGCTGTGAATGGTGCACAGTTTCCATTTGTCAAATCTTCTTCCGTTGATTTTATCAGCCTTGGAAAACCATGAAAACCTTTCTTAGTTCCTGGACGTTAAACCAAGGAAAGGGGCTAGACTATGTTTAGCCAACACCTGTAGTTGGCCGGCAACTCGGCTAAAAATCTTGGGTCCAGGAGTCCGGCGGGTTTAGGTGTGATCATCTCTGCGAGATCTTTGCCATTGTGCCCTCAGAAAAGAGCCACGGGTGCCCTGTGTCTCAGATCCCACTTTTATATTCATGTGAAACAGCCTGAGCTCAGAGTTCCCTGGGAGTGTGCATGGTCCCTGGTGCTCGTGGACTACCACCTGCTGCGGGCAATTCTGTAATTGCAACTATTGACGTGTTCCTTCTAGATTGAGTCACTTGGCTGGTTTCTGTAAAAGTCACTTGTGGCTTCCATTTTCGAGGCTGGAGAGGCAGAGAAGAGTTCAAATGAATCATTCATTATTTTCAACCACCGAGATGCAGGAAGAACATCTCAGCATCTTTGTAGCATTCTCCCAGCTGTTCTGGACAGTCAGAAATTATGTGGCAATGAAAAATAGGACAAAAAAAAAAGACCTAGCAATGATGTCTTTCTTTTAGAATATTATGGAAATCAAAACTCACAAAATAAATTGGAGTGAAGGATTATTTACACTCTGGACAGATTCACTTCAGGGCTCCTTTAAATATGGAAATCCCCTGGTACAATTAAAACAGGATTTGATTTATGAGAATTAAATATACATACAACATTTCCCTGCAACATCTGTGCCGACATAGAAAGAATTCTGTACTTAAAACTACCCTTACACTTCCGAGATGCTTGCCTTTCAGGCATTAGCTGTGAAAATATCTTTACATGGATTAGTTCAGCGCTAACCTCTGTTCAAAAATATATAACTGCAAAAAATGGCCACAGCCTTTCAGGATCAGGATGGACATGTCCATTGAAGGCAGGCAGCTGTGTCAGCCTGGACCACATGATGACCTCCTAGCCTCTGCAGCCAGCAGTCTGATGCTTGCACTGTGTTATAGACTCAAATATAGGTCCTCACTGGTGCCAGGGTCAAGCATAAGGAGGCATGTACGTAAGCAGGTAGGCAGGTGGGTCTGCTAAGGCTGCCTCCACAAAGGAAGACAGATTGGGTGGCTTAACCACAGGGATCTATTGCCTTGTAGTTGGGGGTGCCTGGGCATCTGAGATGAAGGCATTGGCAGTTTTAGGTGCCCCTAAGGGCGCTCTCCTAAGACTTGTCAACAGCCATCTCTTTCTTGGTCCACACAAGCTCTTCTCCCTTGGCCCACCTGTGTCATCCCCTCCCTTTTCTTCTTAAAATGACATCAGACACAGAACATTAAGGTCCATCCTTGTGGCCTCATCTGCACTTAATGACCTCTTTAGAGATTCTGTCTCCAGAATCTCTAGTCAGGTTTGGAGGTGTTAGGATTCCGTGCATATGAATCTGGAAGGGCACAATGTAGTCTGGAGCTGTAGGGCAGATCATCTTTTGACTGGGAGACACAAGGTGACCCCCTATGACCACATACTTGGGGACCTGGAGCACCTTCCTCATCAGTCTACCTCCAGGGACTTGGACAGAGTAGCGAGGATGAGAGACCAGTGATTCTTTGGGTCGAAGAGCTGCAAAGCAATGCAAAACTTGTCAATGTACAAAATGGTAGTAATAAAATAAGTGAATCCTACTTCACCTGCAGAGGTGCAACCAGATACAGTGAGCGTTTTTACTTTCCTCCTAATTATGTGGCCTTGATTCCTTAATACATCCCAGGATCTGTAGGATAGATCCACTGGGCTTCTGGTCAGAACCACAGACTTCTGATCCCTGAGTACACTCAGCAGGGGCGGGGCATGGGGATAAGCACCGATGAGCATTCCAGGAAGGTGGTTCAGAGTCCTGGGGGCACGCAAGACTTTGGTTTGATGAGGGAAGAACCAAGGCCTTGATGGGGCAAACAGGCTCTTCTCTGGGGTGGTCCCTGACAACAGGGAGACATGGTAGAACTCAGATTCTTGGGCCTCACCTAGACAGATGGCGTCAGAAGCAGGGGAGTGGGCCCCACACAACTATGTTCATCCAGTGCTCCCCGTGACTCTGACAATGAAAGTGACTGTGAAGCGCTGGGCATCACCATCCCCTTTCTAGGCCGGGGGCTCTTTATCTGGTTCAGTTCTCAGGGCTCCTTCTTTTCATTATGCCCAACATTTTTTTTTAAAAAAAATTAGAAATAATGACTCTCTAAGCAGGGAAGCGGGACAAGGCATTGATGGAATGAAGGAGGATTTGCATCCAGGTGGCTGGATTCTCACCGGAGTAGCCTCTAATGAACAGATTTGCATAAATGACATAGCTGTTCGGTGCCTCCTTTTATTGTTCCAGTTTATGGAAAAGGATGAATACGATCTCACCTTCTTATAGGAGAGGAACAAAAGTAGCGTTAACGTCCTTTGGTAAATAAGGCCAAAAGTTCCCTTTTTTCATAAAGTCAAAGCATCACTGCCCGCAGTGGTCACTGACCTGAGAGCTGCATAGGAGGCACATGACTTGAGCATCCACCGGGCTCCCGGTGCACATGTTAGCTAGCAATCACCCCAGGATTACCCTGAAGTTGGATTGGTCTCAGCGAGCAAAGTGGCAGTGTGGTCTGAGGCTTGGGGTCCATCTTCAGCGTCCTTCCTCCATTTACTCAGTGTGTATTTGATCCTGAGAGTATGAGCACCAAAGACCCAGCCTCTTGGCTTCAGAAAAGCAGACAAGTTTCACCAAGTGCACCCAGCACCCACGCTGTACCTGACATGCAGGAGCAGCCTAGCTGGTAACAGCTCCTGCTCTTGCCCTAAGTTCTCCAGCGTCAGAGGGAGGAAGCCCCACACTGGTCTGGTCGATGAGTTTGTTCCCTGCCCTACCCCTGGCACCCAAGTGGCAGGAAGAGAACAGCAGGTGTTCATTAAGGGCCCCTGTGGTGCTGGACCCACACACAGACAGCACTGGACACACACACACAACAGGTGTCAAAGACTGTTGTGGTTATTCTTCGTGTCTTGGTATTTTCGCTTACAGAATAGCCATCACAGGAATGTTCACCAACGTCCTTAGCAGTTCTTAACTTGGGAGCTAATGAAGGAAACAGTCCACCGTAGGGGTGTTTGACACCCATTTTGTTTTGCTTCTAAGTCATTTAGTCATAGCCCAGTTCCCCACTGGCCGGGCTTGGAGCTGCCTTTGCTTGCCACTTGGCCACAGAGGAGACACAGAGAGGCAGCTGGCTCTTTGCCCATCCCCCCTGTCCCTTTAATCATATTTCTTGGAAGTGGAACATGGCTGCTTAGCTGCCAGCCTCCTGGCCACTCTCCAGCGGCCCCCTGCCCCTTCACCGAGCCCCTGGATGCACTGGTGTAGGGAGATGGGACACGAGTCCTGACCTGTTGCAGATGGCAGCAACCTTCGGGAAATATGCGCTGCAGCCTCTCCAGCAGAGCAGAGCCAGGCAGTGCTAGCTGGCCGGAGAAGGAGGCAAGTAGACTCTTTGTAGGAGCAAGCCAGTCTGGACACACCCCAAGGGGAAGCAGCCTCCTGGGAGAAGAGGCCTGGGAGTGACCAAATGCACCTGTGTTCCTGCTGGTTTGAGGCCAGTGTCCTCACTTACTGGCTGGCAGCAGACTAACCAGTTGAGGGGCTTCCTGCTTCCTGTTTAAGATAGGAACCCCCCCTTCTAGGTTCATGCTACCCCCCCAGAGTCCAGAAATGACTCCCCCCAGACTGTGGGGAGTATAGCACAAAGAGTAGGGAGGGCCCAACCTGAGACACTGGCCTCCTCCCCCTCTTCCAGCTGGAGAACCCCCAGTCATCCTGGAGGGCTCCCAGTCTTGCTGAAGACTGACCATGTGGACATCTCGCCATCTATGGGGGAGCAGACAGTCAGGGTACCCTGGTTATTCAGAGATCATGTCTGCTGTGTGGAGCCAGGTTGGGTTTGCTGCCACCTGGTACACAGGCAGTAGATGGCCATGCTGGCCAGGTATGGTGTTACACAGCAGTGCCAGTCTCAGCAAAAATCAGGAAAGATGACAAGAACATTGATGAATCTCGTCCCTCTAGCTGGCAGCTCAGTGTGAACTTCAGGCCTGCAAATTCCAGCTCTAAACCAAGGATGCAGGGAGCACCTTGGACAGAGGTTGGCTGGGTATGCTATTTTTAGCCGAGAACATAGAAATGAAGAGGTCTGAGACACATGTCATAACTCAAACGCATGCCTTAATCCCCCTGGCGGCCTGACGCTCTGCTGGGACTGGGGATAAAAAGATGAGAGGGGTTTGACTCTGACCCAGTGGGATTCTCGTAGCTGAGAAGACCAATATGTAAATAAAATTGTAATGCGGCATGACAGAAGATCAGCTGGGGAGATCTTTCTTCAAATGTGATGGGAACACAGAAAAGAAAGTCATTAAGTCCTGGCGACCAGGGAAAGAAGAGACGACTTTTATACAACACAGAAAGGAGATGGGGGACATTTAAGAACCTGAACTCTGTGAATCAGCAGCCTCCCACGCCTGCTGACCTGAAAAGGGTCCACTGCGTATAGTTTAGCCTAACAAAGCAGAGGTCACGGGTACCTCCCCCACCCCCGCCTGCCACTTCCTCCACCTCTGCTGGAAACGGTGTAGAGAGTGACTGCGAGGGTGGTGGGCAAATAGGGAGGACAACATTGCCATCAAGGAGTGACATATCCTGGCTGAGAAGTAGGGGGTGGTGGTGTCAGCTGAATAGTTATCAGCCTGGAGCCACGAGGAGCTGAGCGGAGGGTGGACGCTGTGGTGGTGGCAGTGCGAGAGGGCGGGTTCAGGCAGGTAACTCATGGGGATGTGAGCTGGACATGGGGCTGCCCGAGGCCTGGATGACCCCATCAGCACTTCTGTGCTGTTCCCGGTCTCTCTTCGACTTACCATCGTCAACAATCTCAGCCCCTCCCCCCACCCCCAGCCACGCATCAAGGTGTGAGCAGGTCAGGTGTCCTCCACTGCTGTGTTTTTGTTTAACTCAAAGCCTCTTTGAAGCCCAGCCGCAGAGTGCCAGAGTCCCCGCAGCACTTTGCGCCTGGAGTTGGAGGATGCTTTTGGGTAAAACAAAACCAAGCCCCTGGCAGGTAGATTTTGGTTTGTGAAGATCAAGGTCCCAGGAAGAGTTTTGTTTTTAGTTTTGCTACTAAGAGACCATTCCAAGAAGTCCTTGCAGCCTGGCTTCTCAGAGGCCACAGCTAGGACAGCAAGGCAAGCTCCGTCACCCTGCCGGCCCCTTGCCTTCTAGAGGGAGTCCTCTGGTCACCGGGGCATTCTCCAGTTGCATGCAGGTAGCTGAAAACTAGCCGGGAGGTCCTCGCTGCATGCTGACGCGCCCTTTTGGACTGTCTTTGCAGCAGTCATCCTTTCTTTTGAAACCTCAGCACCCAAGGCACTTCAGATTGCATTTCAGACGTGGTTTCTCCCCGTCTCGCCTCACACATACTCGGTCTGGAACATTTTCATTCACTCAGTCTCGGTTCCTTCAGTAACATCGCTGGAGTCTGAGATTTCCAGCATGAGCAGTCGGAATGAGCTCTGGTGACAAGGCAGGAAGGGGTGCCCTGCCTCTGTGGGTGACAGCAGACACCCCATGACATGGGTTGGCCCCATTTGCGGTTCATTCCCATACCTGGCTCAACTGCCACAGCAGAAACACATCCCTGGGAGGACCCAGCTTCTCCGAGGTGTCATCATGTGATGCATCATCTGGAAGGGAAGCAGGAAGAAGCAGCAGGGTGGCCAAGGTGATGGTGCCCCAGTTCCTCCCAAGTTCTTCATAGGTCTAGCCCCAGGTTCCCTGCATCCATGATCCTGGGGTGGGGGAGCTGAACAGGGGACTCCTCCTGGCGTTAAGTACAGGGGAGCGGAGTGACTGTGACAAGGACAGGAGACTCACAGGGACCACATTCTGTCCTGGTCAGGGATGGCATAGTCACCTGGCGGTGGGGGGTATCTCCTGGCAGTGGGGGCTGGGGTCTCGTCAGGGACCCCAGGTCTGCCGGGACATCCCGTCAGGATGCTGGAGGAACACCAGGGACAGAAGGCAGGTGGCCTCCGTCCAGTTCTTGGGCACCATCTCTCTGGACTCAGTGCCTGGAGGGTGGCAGAGAAGAGGTGACGCAGATCCGCTGGGCACTGTCCGGCTTCCTGGCTCTGGAGGGTGGATTCTCTAGCAGCTTCTGTGCTGTCTCTTTTCCTGGGGCGCGCCCGCCCCGCCAGAGCTCTGGCTGCACTTGCGTGGTCAGGGGAGATGAGAGAGGGCGGGAGGGACATGCAGCCTCCGCCAGGACCATGTGGGGACAGGGAGGTCGCTCTTCCATGTGAGCAGAGAGGCAGGCTTCTCTTCTGGGAGGTTCCATCAGTCTGATGCTGGCGGGGCAGCCGCGTCTCCCAGGAGCCACGATGGCGGCCCCGGACCTGTTCCCACGCCGGCTGTGGGCTTGCAGCGCTGGGAGTCACTCATTCTGCGCGAAGGCGGAGGGTGTGCTTTACAGTGTCAGGAGGGCAGAGCGGATGCCTGGGGGGCCCTGGCCCTGGCTGGGGCCATCGCTGGAGCGTTTGTCAGGAGGCGAAACTCCATGTGCAGGGAGACATGGCCTGTGCTCTACG
>PVHY01015594.1:0-35669 GCA_004024945.1 Uropsilus gracilis | reverse complement strand
AATCCCACTACCTGGGAGGCTGAGGCTAGGATCACTTGAGTCCGCAGGTTTGAGACAACCCTGAGCAACATAGCAAAACCTAGTCTCAAAAAAATAAATAAATACATAAATAAAATTTTAAAAAACTAAAGCTTCCATAGGTAGACAGACACAGACAGACAGACAGACAGACAGATAGATGATAGATAGATAGATAGATAGATAGATAGATAGATAGATAGATAGATAGATAGATAGATAGATAGATAGATAGATAGATAGATAGATAGATAGATAGATAGATAGGATAAAAAGGACCAGCTTGCATTCCACTGAAGCCTACTTAATTCTTACATAAATGAAATAACTCTTATCGACAAGGCAAATGGTAGAAAATAAACTGTCCTAATTCTAGTAACAAAAACAGAAAAAGTTAAATTAAAATTACTCTTAGCCGGGCACGGTGGCTCGTGCTTGTAAGCTTCAGCCTATGAAGCGGCCGGGGCTAGGGATCACGGTTCGAGTCCCGCCTGGGGCCCATAGCGAGACCTAGTTCCAAAAAAAATAGCTGGGCGTGGTGGCGCACGCCTGTAATCCCAGCTACCTGGGAAGCTGAGGCTGGGGATTGCTTGAGTCTGTGGTACCCCGGGCAACGAGAGCCTGTGGTTCCACAGGCAAAAAAATAGCAAGACCTAGTCTCCAAAAAAAATAAATAAAATAAAATTACTCTTAGATGATGGTAGAAGAGACCTGTGACAGTTCCGATGACTTTCTAATACTTTTCCTAATTTTCACTCAAAAGGATTATACTTTTCTTTCCCACATAGAGTCATTTCACTGAGCTAAACTGATACTCCTCAGATAAAGCTTGAAGACAACTTTTTGGCAAAACTTTTAAAGGAAAAGGGAAAAAAGGGGATGCAAAGAAGACATGAAGAGCAGTCCAGAGAAGGCACAGAAGGAAAAACTGGCCAAGCACAGAACTTGCCAGAGGTGGGGTCATCACATTGTTTTTAAATGTTTGTAAATTATGTGGCACAATTTTTATGTTTACTTGAATTGTTTACTGTAGATGAAAATCCATACAATGGACGACACACAGCAGTGAGAATGAACAAACAACATCATATAATGACATGGATGGATTTTACCAGTAGTAAACTAAAGAAGTCAGACAAAAGCGTACAAATTATTTGACTCCCTTATAAAGTTCGCACATCAGCAAGTGAATCTACACTGGAATCAGAATAGTATTTTTCCTTGGGAAAGTGGGAGGCACAATGACCCAGAAGGGACATAAAGGACATAAATCCAGTATGAATTCCAACTCATTTGGACTCCAGGTACATGGCATATTCATTGTGGAGGTTATACCTCAATAAGAAGTTTCAGGTGGGGGTCAAAAAAAAAAGATGTTTCACTAAAAATTAAAATTGACAATTGTATATTTTAAAAAACAATTACAGCTGGGCATGGTGGCATGCGCCTGCCTGTTGTCCCAGCACTGGGAGGCAAGAGGCTTGGGATCACTTCAGTTCGCAGATTCGAGACTACCCCAGGCAACATAGCAAGACCTGGTCTCGAAAAAACCAGTCAGGTGCCATGGCAGAGGCCTGTAGTCCCAGCTACCTGGGAGGCTGAGGCTAGGGATCACTTGAGTCTGCAGTACACCCCCCCCCCCGGGGCAACTTGAGTCTGCAGTACCTGGGGCAACCTAGAGAAATCTAGACTTCAAAAAAAAAAAAATTTACATTTATTAAAAAGTATGTAATTTATAAACAATGCTTATAAAACTATTTGAAAAGCAAAACACTATACAAATGTAAATATAGTGAGTGTCTCATGTTCAGACAGGTCGGATAATATATTCCAGATATTGCAAGTTTAAATTCCTTGGTTACCATTAGCATTGTGTTTTCCTTAATGCCTGAAATAACATCTAAATAAGAGGCATCTGCTTCAAGCAAAATGGTATTTGGGTGATTTTAAAGTCCTTAATGAGATCAGGTAATTGCTTGGTGAAGCTAAATATTTTACCTTCAATTAACTAATCAACAGCACCATACATCATAATAACTACTCACTCCCTTCCACCTACATACCATCAAGTCAATATACAGGAGGCAGGTGTCTAAGAAACCACTTCCTCTGGCCATCTAACCTGCACTCAGGAACCATTTTTTAAACATTTATTTGAATTAGTCTGGTCTAATTTACAATTGATGGAAAGTTTGTTGTAATGCAGATTTCATAAGCAGCTAAGGAGATATAAAACTTTTGAATCAGGGTGTGAAACAGACAAATTTTATCTTCCTCCTACACCTGTTTCTTTACAATCCATGAAATACTCCTAAAAATCATTTTAAAGCATTTTTGTTTCCTGCTTCCATTTGCTAAACAGTAAAATCAGGCTTCCACAAATGGTGGTTGATTGGGTGTTTTGTTAGTGTTGTTGCTTTTAGTAAACTAGGTATATTTTAAATAAAATTCTTAATTGAAAGTGAGAAGTGTAAATTGGAAATTGAAAGAAATTGCCAAGTCTAAAGGAAAAGATAGCCAATATAAACCCACAGAAGCACTTCCTCTTAAAATTCATGTGGGTAATAGGGGTGGTTGGGGAAAAACATCTTTTAGTGCTGAGTAGATCTAAACAAACCTAAAGATAGCCTGTCTTCACTCACATGCAAACTAACCTGCGGTGCTTTCTGCTGTACTTTGGGAACTATCCAGGGAAGTTGTGCTTCTGGAGGCCAAGGAAGAGGAAACAATCAGTTCAAGGCTCAGGGAGCAAGGAAAATGTCTCTCTTCTCTGTTGGGGGGGGCATGGTTTTCACTTTCACTCTGCAGTACAAAATTCATTACAAGCTTATTGCATGCCAAACATAGGGCTAGATTCTGGGACACCACATTATACCACTGCACTACTGTCTGTCGTGGGACATGCATCAGTGAGTCAGACAAGGAAGATAATGTGAGGATTACATGACCAAGTATGTGAAGGATATACAAGGTCTAATAGAAAGTAAGTGCTCGATATATACATTCATTCATTCACTTAACTAGTGTTTCTCAAGCACTTATAATGTGTCAAACTGAGATACTATGCAGTAATGAAAGAGAAAAACCCCTGCTCTCATGGTATTAACATTCCAGTGAGGAGAGATAAATGATTAGGAAAAAAAATTTTCCATTGTAATAAATGAAATAGAGAAGAGTACATAGTGGGAGAGGAATACAGAGGGAGTTGTGATTTTAGAGTGTGGGCAGGGAGGGGGGGATGAGAATTCAGAAAAGTAAATAAAAACAGAAAGGTAAATAAAAAGCAAAGAGAGCTGGATGACGGGAGGAAGAGAATACCAATCCTTAAACCCGGTTCCAAACTTCTACAATCCCCAAACCTCTGAGGATTCTAGGCTTACTTATCTCTGATCTCTTTCACCTCCACTTCAGTGAGTGTGAGCCCTCTCCCTGGAACAGCATTCCACCCCTTTTACTCTGTTAGGAGGCCCCTGAAAGGCTTTGCTCTGGCATCCTGTGCCTCCATCTTAACTGCAGCCTCTGTCTGCCCTGCTCCACCCAGTGCTACAAAGTGCTGGATCCCTGGAAAGTGTTAGTACCCTCCTGTTATCACCACTATTATTGCTTATCCTGTCTGAAAAGAAATAAATCCAGGCACCACCCTCTGAGGGCTGAGGATGATTTCGGACCCAAACTTCACCCCCCTCAAACTTAGGATTTCCATCAGGAAACTTAAAGTGTCTATGTATTTGAAGAAAATCTTAAGATCTAGCTGTGATGTCTACAGAACTGAAATTAGTCACTTTCTAGTCTTAAAAGTTAATAAACTGAGTGATGAAGAGAAATTCTGAGATTTGGAAAAAAGGTCATGGGGGGAGAAAAAGGGAAGACTGAAAAGTGCAGAGGTAAAGGGAGGATGAAGGACATAATGAACCACAAAAGAAAATATAAACAAATTTAATAAGACAAGATGAATAGACATTTCTCTTCCTGCACGTATCTATGAAGGGAGGGGTGAGCGATCCGGGTATCCGGGTACGTTAATATTTTCCTGTAGTGGTATTTGTAGAATGAGGAGATTTTTGCATATTTAAAATTTTGTGTGATGCCAAACTCCCCTTCCAAATTAGAAACGATTGTAATCGTTAGAAAATATGCTTTAAAAAATTGAGAGTAGACTCATCGGCTTTCACCTGGAAAATCACTTGAAATTGGCTGTGACTTTTCTTTTTTTTTAAGTAGCTACACAGGAAAGTGTTGAGCCGCCTCGAAAACCTCACTGCGACCGCCGGATGCTCCAAAGTCAAGATCCTCTGCAGACAGGAAATGCCTTTGCCAGCTCCAAGGTCTCCTCCCCGCAGCCCTCTCTATTGTCTGTGGAGATTTGTGTACATCCGACTGAGGACAATTCCCGCCTACAGCTGCGAATCAAAGGGCTGCCTTAAAAGCCTCTCTAGCTTTTCAGGCTAATACTTGGTGCCCACTGGGTGCTGGGTATTGATGCCACTTCGTTGAGACGCCCACCTCTCTAGGGGAAACAGAAAATTCGTGTTTCCCAAGGCCCCCAGCCCCAAAGGGAGGGGTAGAGGCTTCCGTCTGCCTCACTTCCAGGCCTGCTTTCATACACAACCGTGTCATTTCCTGAGGTAGGGTTTTCCCCATTGCCACATCTGGAGAAATAGGGGCTGTTCTGTAGACCTTGCATCGCAGATATTTTGGTGGATAGAAGTTTTTCTCAGTTGGCTTCAACACAATGTCAAACAAAAAGTGTGAAGGGACAAAATTTGATTAGACAGAGTCAAACTGGGATTTCATGAAACCCTTAAAGGATAAATAGTATAGTTAGTACAATATCTGAGTATTTCTACTATTAAGTATCAAATTCCAAACTATATAGAAGCATCCTGGGTCATTTACTTGGTTTTCCACATTCTGCCCATGTTGTCAATGGTCACATAAATGTCACCTCAAGTCACACATTTAAAGGATCATTGGTTATGAGGTTTTTAAAGAAAGATCAAAAGAATGAGCTTTTGAGTTCCTGCGATCTTCTACAAGGCAAGATACTGGAATGGGAACTTTGGTAGTTGTGGTCTGTTCCCAGCAAAATACATTTCCCCTAAGTCCAAATACATTTTCCTGAATCCCTCCTCTGTCCACATTAACTAAAATGAATACTCAAGGTAATGAAAACACCAAAGGGGGGGGCGGGGAGGGAGTAGGGAGGTTTGTCAGAAATGTTGAAAGAGAATAGGTACTTTCACTATCAGAGATGGTTTCCTCTTTTCCCACAAGATGTCTTATCAGCTTTCACCCTGAGAAAACCATAAAAAGTAAGAAAAAGAAACCTTATGCAATAGTTCTCTAAATAAACTACTCCACAGCAGGCTAGTCATCCTTAAAAGTGATGTTGTTTAAAGAGTCAAAGTACATCATCCAACAAAATCAATATCCTATTAAGTTAGAAAGGGTTCTGAATATCAAAGACCAACGAACTGAATAACTTAAAGTATAAGTACACGACCTAGGGGATTAATCACACACTGTCATGGTGAAATTAGGGCAATTCTTCCAATCATTAACGTTTTGCTTACAAAAATGTGCTTTTCTGTTTGTCTTTCTGCTAAATGATAACCATTTTCAAGTTGAATCTCCTGATAAAAAGAGTTAAAAACAAGACAAGAGTTGTGCTGTAAAGGTCATACATGCTGCTTCAACATGAAATACCCAGAAGACAAACAAATGAAAAATGCCTGGATTGTAGGAAGAATTTGTAAATATTCATTGACAATTTGTACTGGGGCACTTTAGAAAACAGTTCATGCCAACCTTGGTCCTGAGACTACTGTATTTCTTCTGGCTGATATGTACTTGAGGACATGTTTAGATTCAGAAGATGACTGACTTGAAGGATCAGGAGTACCTTTAAACTGAAGAACAGTCTGGTTTCAGGGAAACATTTGCTTCAAAATAAGATTTCACCCCTCAATTTTTTAGTATCAATTTATAAGTCTCTATATCTCTGCTTGATAACTGCAATAGTTATTCTTGAGAATAAACATTAACCAGAGGTTATTTGCAGGAGAGAAACACAAACATTTCAGTATTGCTTTATTTCCCTATTAGGGCCGCAAGCCTCCCATTCTCCAAAAGTGATACAGATAATCCTATTTTCAAATAAAACTAGCTATGACTTTTGAATCCTTGATGTAATCTGTTGGAAGGGGAGGCCCTCCCACTAGGTTTCTGCTTTGAGCTGCAACACTGACATACAGGGAATAAGAAAAATAAAGAATTGAACTGACTTCGGAAACAGGGACTACAAGGGGGCATGCAGCTCAATCAGACCACCTTCATTCCACCGATGAGAGAATTGAAGCTAAACACTAAAACATCAACTCAAATTTTTAAACTTCCAGGCCCTGTGGACCTAAGGACCCAGTACTGATTTTCTCAAAAACCTGAGAAACTCTAAAGATCTTCTCAGGACTTGAGAAGATGTGACCAGTCCTTAAGAGCCATGAATAGTTGTCTCTCCTCAACCTAGTGCCAAGGTCTGGGGAGCCACAGCTCTAGTCAACCAGGTCAGGGGCAGAGAGTTGTTGCTTTATGAGCCTTCAGCTAGTTCCACAATGACTGGAGGCCCCCTTGGAGGCCAAGCCTAAAGGGAGGGCTCTCCAAGAAGTTACCCCAACAGGTGTTCCTCAGTTTTCCTGGAGTGTCAGGGTGACTGCAGCAAGGCAAGCAAATGCATATCAAACCCTGGGTGAGAAACCTTGGCCCACCTTTCTCCTTAGGCTCACAGTACTTCAGCCCTTTCATTCTTCCTCTCCTCACATCACAATACTCCCCCCTCTACCCTGTTGACTGACTCCAGTCATCAAACAGGCCCTGCTTCCCTCTCCTTTTTCTGATATTCAGGTTTTGAGACCATACCCACAGGAAAGGCGAAGAGGGAGAATTAAAGGTGGAGTGCTGGTCCCACCAGCCTCTTCCACACAGACAACATCTTTAGAACACTGGTTCTCAGTGCTCCTTCCCCGGCCCGATCAGCAGCTTTGGCATCACTTTGCAAAAAGCGCACCACCTTGTTAGAAGTGCAAATTCCTGTTCCCTCCCCTGACCTGTCAAATAAGAAACGCTAGAAGTTAGGGCCCTGGACGACTTTCTGCAAGCTCTACAGGTGGTTCCGAAGCTTGCTAAAAAGCTCAGACAACTATCGGCGCAGGCTACCTACCTCCCGCTTCTCCCGACCAGGATCCTCTTCCCCCCTCTGCGCACTCCGCCACCCGGACTTGGCTCAGGGATGACGCATTATTGACTCGCGACGGTCAAGGACAGTGGCCCGGGCAGCCCGGGGAGCCAAGGAGAATCGATGCGGCTCTGACGGCCTCGCTCTGCAGCGCCCCGACCTCCACACCGACTCCTCTCGACGCCTGCGGAGCTCAGAGCCTGCGCCGGGACGGCTCGCAGTCAGCGAATTGGGGGCTTCCACGGTCCCAGATACACAGACACCCGGCGCGCCTGGCCACACCCAGGGAAAGGCAGAAATCTAATTTCAGGTGCCCGCCCGCCGGCCCTAGCCCCCAACCCGGGTTCCGAGGATGCCGCCGGCAGAGAGCCCCAACCGAAAACGCACCAACCGAGGTCCCAGCGCCCAGCACTCAGCCAGACACCGCGGGCGCCCTCCGAAAAAGGGTCTTTTTCTCAAAGAATGAGAGGTTCGACGAGGTCAGTCGTTCCACCGACGGATTTATTTTATAGACAAGATACTCGTTCAAAAAACACACACGCACCATTTTGGCCATTTTTTTTTACAGTGAACAATTATATATACACACATTATAAACACTGATATAAAACACAGTATCTACACTCTACTTACATGTAATTAACCTACGTCTTGTTCACCTGTGATTAATTTTAGTCACCCATAAGTCAGTTGCTCTGCTTGGCCTGTACTATACCCTGAACACCTGGGTCTGACAGGTACTAAGTCAGTGCAAAACAAGCATTTAAGATTATTATCAACTATAGCTGACAAAAGAACACACACGTCCCCAAGACAAGGGTTCTGAAATGGGTTTTCCGGATTTAAGGCAGCAGTATAAGAAAGTCAAAGAAAAGTGAAGACTGTTTCCTTGAAGAGCGCAAGCCTGCCTAAAATTCTGGCCCCTTTTCAAGGCGCACCTCTGTGAGCTTCTTTTGCTTTTCCAATAAGTGGGGTACAGACAAAGATTATGGAAAAGTCATTCAAGAACATCTCATTAAAATCTTTAACATTATAACTTAAAATTTAACAAAAGTTCACAATTATTTTTTATAAATAAAAATCGTTTCAAAGGGGTGCATTTAATCAGTGGAGTCACTTTATCATAGAACCTAAAATTAGTACACAACCATTTCTTAAGGCAAAATTAAGGCTTCACTGTGAATTTATTTAGCCAGTGAACCAAGTATTTTAGGTTTCAAGAATACCAGAAAATTGAACAGTTTGAACAGTGATTCCTGTTCTCATATAGTTTTCCAGCAATTTTTATGGCAATTTTTCTGGAGTAAATGCTATTCCCAAGTCCAATTTGTTGAACATGCCAATGTCAGTGGTTATCATCCAGCATTAAAATAACCTTTATCGCCCTCAATGTCCACTTCTTGATCAGAATCTTCTGAAATCTCTGATTCAAGGTCTTCCTGGGAGGCTGTGGAGGGTGAACATTGAGAGCTATCCAAAGCACCTTTATTCTGTTCATTGGGCAAGTCTTGTGTCTGGTCACAAGGATTGTCTAAACTTTCCAGTTCTTCTTTTTTATTGCTTTGAGGGTTCTCCTGAATAAAGGGAATGAAAATGGAAAATGAAAAAAATTTTGAAATATGAAGAGGTAAGTGACCTAAATCAAAATATCTTCATCCTCTTCCATCTTTTAAATTTTTAGTTTATCAATTATGTTCAGACATAATATTTTTATTCAGAAAATAAATATTTGTGCTTCTTTCTCACTTTGAAAGAGATAGACAACAGCTCCTGTCATAGCAGAAAAACATTTTTGTGAGATAAAAACAGACAGTCACAAATATGTATTATGTCAAATGAATACTTACTCCAGTTCAGACCCATGTTCTCAAGATTCTTAAAAGTTTAGAAGGGAAAAGAAATCAGCTCACTCAGATCACTAAAATATACATTATTACTCAAATATTTAAACCTTGACAAGTCACAATATTTTCTAGACCTCTAAAAACTATGGATGCTAAATAGAATGCCAGTTAAGAAAATTCAAAATTATTCACTGGAACTCTTTTTTCATTCATTTTCTGGAGTAAGTTTATAAACACACATGTTAAATGTGTGTGGAAAATTACAAAATCATGGCAAAGGGAAAAAATCAACTGGAAGGAAGAAAACTACAACTTACTTAAAATCTGTAGGAAATTTCTAGGAAAAAAATCCCAATTACATAGGAACCACTGTTTTTAAAGTTTTGGACAAGGACTGTAGTCAAGTCTTTGAACAAGAACTAAATAATGTACTTTTAATCCTAGCTGGGTATAAACGCTATAAAAATATGAGATAGAGTTAGGATTCTTTTAAGAGCAGAAATATAGAATATATTCATCAGGCACACAACTAGGTAAAAAAAATGTACAAGGTCAGCAATTGACAGGGAATCTGCAAATTTTTAAGTCATGTTATAATAATGTAATCAGGGCCAGGCATGGTGGCGCATGCCTGTAAGCGGCAGCCTAGGAAGCCACGGCAGGAGCCAGGGATAGCGAGTCCGTCAGGGATCGCACATGGTGAGACCTACTTCCAAAAAATATATCGCTGGGGGTGGTGGTGCGTGCCTGTAACCCCAGCTACCTGGGAAGCTGAGGTTGGGGATTGCTTGAGTCTGTGGTACCCCGGGCAACATGAGCCTGCGGTTCCACAGGCAAAAATAGCAAGACCTAGTCTCAAAAAGAAAAAAAAAAAAAATTTCAAAGTGGTCCTTGTGACACCATATTTTAAAGTAGGTATA
This sequence comes from Uropsilus gracilis, assembly GCA_004024945.1. Lineage (NCBI taxonomy): Eukaryota > Metazoa > Chordata > Mammalia > Eulipotyphla > Talpidae > Uropsilus > Uropsilus gracilis. The sequence continues at coordinate 25,656 of PVHY01015594.1, read as the reverse complement.
ATCACTAAATTTAGAAATGACACTGCCTTCAATTTCCCCATTTGTATTGTTTCCAAGATATTGTCTTTACTATAAATTATATTTACACTAGCAAATGAACAATTCAGTAGTTTTTAGGTTACTTTAGAGAACATACCAGATTAGGAAATCAAGAACAAATCTTTAGCTTTAAGTCAATAGAGCTTTAAAAACCGAATTAGCCTTTACTTTTTATCGTATGTTGCGTAACAAGGTCACTGGAATAATGTTAGAAAGTTTAAGCTGCTCTTCAAATAGATTTGGCTATTCTCTTACATGTTTTATATTCATTTTATGATCTGGCTCAAGATAGAAAATAACTTTTAAACTCTGATATTTAAGTCCAAAAAACAGAGCAAACAAGACTTAAAGGTGTTTATTTCCTTATATTTGCCCTGAGCTCTCCCTGGTTTTATTATGGCTGCGTAAATAAAAGAAACAATTTTCTCCCTAAGATAACTGCTTAAGTAATTTACTGTCAATTACTTTATCTTTCCTGCGTTAATTAGATAAACAACATATGGGGTTTATAAAACAATTAGCTGAGAGTTTTACTCGCCAGTGTGTGAAAACCCAAGCATAATTGATATAGGAGCTACATTAGGTGCTTTTAACATTACTGCCACCTGAGCAACTCATCCTGCATTTCAGCAGGACTATTTGCCTTTTTAATCAAGGTGAAGAGGTTAAATAGTCTCTCAAATGACTTTTGCATACAACCCATAACAGGCCTCACATTGAGATAACACGATAAAATATTTATTTCCATAGAAACAGAACAATGTCCATACCTGTTTTAGTCTTCTCCATTTAGCGCGGCGATTCTGAAACCAGGTTTTGACCTACAGGAAAGAGAATGAGAGCCTGCGGCGATCCCAGAATCTAAAGGGTCCCGGGGAGCAGGGGCGAAGCAGATCCCGAGGCGCAAAGCAGAGACCAGCACTCCCCGCGATGCCCCGCGGTGCGGAACGGCCCGGCCGCAACGAGGCTCCACGTTTCTTTTCCACCCCAGGACCCCCGCCTCGGAGCCCGCCCCGGCCCGCGGGCGCGCTCACCTGCCTCTCGCTAAGCTGCAGCATCTTGGCGAGACGCTTCCTCTCTGGCGGGGAGAGGTATTTCTGAGTTTCAAACTTCTTCTCCAGCTCGATGGTCTGGTCGTTGGAGAACCTCACCTGGCCGCCTTTCCTTTTATGCAGAGGCCTTTGCAAGAAAGGACTCCAGAGCAGGGGTTTGCCTGCAGACAAGAGTGGTGGTTTGTGACCGCTCAGGAGTGACCTGGCCCAACCCTGACCTGCCCGGCCCTGGGGGCGACAAACGGAGTGAGGACCGTAGGTGGAAACTCATTCCCATTCACACTGACACATGAATCCAAAACACTCCCAACAATACACATACATATACTGACCCCCAAAGTCACACACTACGCTGCTTATGCACACAGACCACCGCTGTACACTCAGACACAGGCGCACAACCAGAGCCACATGCAAACAAAAATCTTTTGATCCTCAAAAGAACACCCGCTACATAGGTTGAGCTTAAAACACTCCAACCCTCTTTGTCCAGCGGCTCTCGAATTTACACACAACTTTTTGCACCTCTAGGTCCTCGCCCTAGGGGGGCCTCACTTTCCAAACACCCAGATGTGTGTGTATACAGGATAGCGGAACTGTCACACTACCCCCAGGCGTTGTCGGCCAGGGAGCTGTCGCGCCAGGCTGTGCGGGACGCCCTCGGGCCTGGGTACCGGCCGGCGTGGTGCTTCCAATCCTGGCTCTAGGGCGCGCGGCCTCCTCTGATTTCACACCCGGCCTGCGGGGGCGGCCAGTTAAAGCCACCCCGCGGGCTATGGCAACATTTCCGTCAATGTGTTTCCTGTTGGTCTATCTCGAAAAACCCTTTGCTTCCTCCTGCACAGTCCCAGCAGTAACCCAAGGAAACCCAGGGCGCGCGCGCTTTGTGAAAACGTTCATCCTCAGGCCCCGCCAGGCCGAGGGTCTTTCTCCGGCCCTGAGCAGAACACAGTCACGTCGGGACCGCAGTACAAACCCTCCAAGTTGGAATTTAAAAATAAAACATTATAGCATTATTTTTTTAAAAAGTAATCTCTTCCAGGTCTAACAATCAGATTGTGGACGATTGAGCTATGGACAACATCACAATACAATGACATTAAAATGTTAATTAATGAAAAGGCTAGTTGTCGCCAAGGTCCCAACAGAAGCTGCCAAAACAGAGTAGGTATAAAACCCTGGAGGCTCGAGGCAAGGAGCCCCGTTTCCTTATTTTCCTTCTTTACCTTGGGACTTCATTTGCCCGAGGCGCCAAGGGCCGCACAGACCCTAGACCACGGTGGGGGGTTAAGAGGGGTGGTTATTTCTTAAGTCTCTAGCGGAGATGCAAATGTTCCGTGTGTCCAACATATGCCTACCACCCTTTCTACTCCAAAGACCTGCCAGTCTATGGGTCAGTGCGTCGATGAGTCTCGAGGCCTTCGCCTAAAGGCTCAGAACGTTGGCATTGTTTTGTTGTTGTTGTTGTTGGGGTTTGGTTTTTTTTTTTTTTTTTTTTCGAGATTTTGCTTACGTCAGGCTTCAGACTGGTGCAAAACAGACTCAAAAAAAAAAAATAGGAAGCAACTGGTTATTTTAGCTGCCATAAAGTCACATCCCACACAGAGGAAATGAACAATATCAGAAAAACGGATCCCGGCTATCAGAAGTCGAGTGTTTCCTGAATTTGTCTGTATTGAGGATGTCGATAAAATAATCAGCAGCGCGCACTACTCCGGGGGAAGGGTCTGCTTCATGCAGCCAGGAAAACACTTAACAGCTTCTGAAACCAGATTTACTCCTATCAAGAACTCAAGATTTCCTGTATGAACGGAAAGGGTCAGGCTCTTTCACTGCACAAGCTTGTTGAACCGGGTCCAGCCCCGTAACCACCCGGACCAGGCAGCTATCCCAGCCCGAAAGGGGCCGGTCCCGTCCCAGGGCGCCTGGGCACTCCCTTGGCCGGTTCTTCGGCGACAGGGGCTACCCCGGGAGACGCGCGCCCCTCCCCACCGCGGCCTTCGGCCACCCGCCGGGGCCGCAGGGCCCGAGGTCTGGCCCGGGTCCGCGCGCCCCGACGCCTGCAAGGTGCAGGAAAACTAATCTGAGTCACGGTGCGGTCAGCCCGGGCTGCGCGCCGCCGGGGCCCGCGCCTCCCGTGCCCGCGCGCGCCCGACAGCCGCTTTTCAATCGCTGGTGCCACTACTTTCTATTGCCTCCCCCTCCGCCCCCGCCGCCTCCCGGGCGCAGCCACCTGCCGGGTGGCGCCTTCCTCGCCGCCGCCCCGGCTCGGCCCCGCCATGACCCCGGCCGCCTTACCCAGGGGGTCGTGGCGGAGCAGGGCGTGTGTGTAGTCGTTCACCGTCCGCGGGAAGGGGTACAGAGGGCCCCCGAAGCCGCCCGGTCCGTAGGCGGCGGCCAGCGCGGCGGCCGAGTGGTGCGAGAAGGCGGGGTGGATCGGCGTGGGCTCGTACACCGGGGTCCGGTAGGAGGACACGAGGCTGGTGAAGGAGGAATTGGGGGACGGCAGCGTGGGGGCGGGGGTGGGCGCGGCAGGCCCGCGGCCCAGGATGTCCTCGATGTAGAACGGCGTCGGGTGCGCGGGCTGCAGCAGCGGCGTGGGCGCGTACAGCGGCACCCCCACGGCGCCGGCCGCCGCGGGCCCGGGGTGAGGGTACTGCATGGCTCCGCGGCGCCCGGCGCGAGGCGAGCTGCCGCTCCGGGCCGCGGCGCTACATTTATCCGCGCTCCGCGCTCCCGGCGATAGGCTCCGCCGGCCGCGGGGTGGGGCCGCGCTCTTTGGCCCCTTCCTGCTGCCGGGCCCTGCGGCCAATGGCGCGGAGCCTCGGGAGCCGCCTCCCGCCCCCACCTTTGGCCCGCCCCCGCCGGCGGAGCTCCCCGCCCCCCGGGTCGCGCTGGCTCGGGTCCTCCCGTAGACCCTGCGCCCCGAACCTAGCGCCAGCGTCGCTCGGGGCAGCGAGACCTCAGGCCCGGGTCGCCCTCGAAGGAAACCCGGGGCCGCGTCCGTCGGGGGAGGCGCGAGGAAAGCAGCTGCTTGGAGCGAGACCCTAGCTGCAGCCCCGAGGCATCTCTGCCGGCACCCGGGCCCTGGTCCGGGCCCCAGCCCAGGGTGGCGGCCGCCGGCCCCAAGAAAAGGGGCAGCTGAAGTCGGACCGGCCGGCCGTAGGAGCCAGGGACAGCGCGGTGGCTTAGCGGGCGGGAGAGCGTCCACCCTGGTCGGCGCGCTCCCTGGAGTAACGGTGGCACGGGCTGTTGCCCAGGGCGTCTCCAGGGCACGTAGCGGGAGAGAGTGACCGGGATTCCTGGGGCAGCTCCTAGGAGAGATCGCGGCCCTCAGCTTCGTCCAAGCAGGATCTGGACGGCCAGACTAGTGGCGCTGTGGACTCTTGGCCGTTCCGGCCGATTTTAGCTGTGGGTCCCTGAAGTGAGTCACTTCCCTTCGGACGCTGGCAGAAGCCGCTTGCAGCACAAGTCAAGGGGAGAGCCGGCTCCTACGGCGGCGAGCAGAAGCTGTGCAGTCTTCTCCAACCCAGGGGGCTTCATGTCCCCTCTCCTCGGGCCCTGGGGGTAGCAGCTGCTCTCAGTGCTTCCCCCCCCCCCACATCCCCGTTCTGCACGTGTTTTCTATTGAAGCGGTGGCACTTGGGCTCTACGCAGCTCCACTCGCCTGTGGGGCAAAGGGGCATTTTCTTGATTGACGCCCTCCTGCGGTCGTCACACCTCGCGGTGAGCAGTTCTACTAAGGTCCTTCATTAATTGTGGGAATGAAAAGACTTCCCAGTTTTTCCTCTTGAGATTTTAACTTTACATCTTGGAACTATTTCTCTGAGTGCAGTGGAATCTCAGTGGGAAGAGTGGCCTAGAGCTGGATGACTTGAGTTTGAGTTGCACGCCGCACATTTTTGTTGAGCAACTACTGTGCGCCAGCAGTGAACCACACAGATATAGTTCCTCCCTGCAGCAGGAAACAGATCTTAATACGATGACGTCTATCTGTATGCGCTAGGAAGGAGAAATATTTAAAACTCCGAAACCTTATAACAGGGAGGCATCACCTGGTTAGAGGTGGAAGAAGAAGGGATGAAGAGGGGAAAAAAGGGGTGTTCCCCAAGAAAACAATGTTTGAAAAATCAGTAGGTTTCAAGGAGCCAAGAGGGATGAACATTTCAAGTCCAGAGAACGACGTGAATGTTGTCAGTGCAACTTTAGTCCAGTCACCTCCTCTGAGATTTTCTTTTCTGAAACATTTTGGGACTTAGTCTAAAGGTTCCAAGTTGGGAGTGGGGTGGGGTCTCAGGCATCTTTTAGAATCTGATAAAAGACAAGCTACAAGCAAAGACAAATACCACAAATGTAATATGAGATCGTTTGAATTCAAGCGTTGGGAGAGGGTTGAGAATATCATTGCCTCTACTCAGTTATATAAGCTCTCTCCTAAACACTCACAAACGGAACATCAGCTGTCTATGAAGAGGAAGGTGGAGCAGGACAGAAAATAGATTGTGTATATTACGAGTACTTAGAAAATGGAAGCATCCCGATGAGTAACCTATTCATATATAAGCAGTGGCTGAGTCTAGATCAGGCACAAGAAAAGTACAGGATAAGCTCAAGATATCTTGTGCCAGAAGACATGGGAAGAAATAGGAAATACCTTGAAGTTTTTTTGGCTAAGTTTGGGATTATTTAAGCATCAAAAATGCATTACAATGCATTGAATGTAACATAGTATCACTCGCCTAGTGACACTCGAAGAAAAGGATGTTGGACTTTAAAACTGAAAGAACACCAGTTAACAAATGTAGAAGAATTAATAAAATTTATAAAATAAAAGGATTCAGTCAAGAAAATCATTACTTGACATAAATCTCTCAATGAAACATGGTTGAGAGTGAGAATTTTTACCAGATCTCACAACACTACCCCAATTGATTGGATTCTGAATTTTTTTTTTAAAGCAAAAAAAGACATTTGAACCATAGGGCAAAGCTAATTATGAATTGTATGCTAGATGACATTATTAATGGCATTGTTTTAGTATTCATGTGTTGGTATTGTAGATACGTTGTCTTTATTCTTGGGAGCTGTAAGCTGTATTTGGAGGTGAAGAGGTCATGATATTTACAACTTTCAAATAGTTCAATATGCACACAATAGATACATACATGTACACATATATGTATATACACAAATGTGTGTGTGTATATGAGATAAACCAAATTAGAAAATTGGTAAATTTAAGTGAAACATCTACAAATATTCAGTATACTGGTTTAAGCTTCTTGGCCTTGAAATTGTCCAATATAGAAACTCTTTTAAGTGTGATCTTGTATGTTACAAAATGAAAGCACTGTCCTTTTTTTTTAAGATTAAAGTCATTTGGATTACTGGTGAAGTCTGTATAAGTTGGGAGAATGCATTGTCCTCAGACACAATCTGTAGAGGGCTTAGCCAGTCACTGGTCCCTCTGTGATACAGTCTGATATTGTGCCCATTCCTCCCCAATGGAGAATTCTGGCAGGTGCTTGAGGACTGTGGAAGCAAGTGTGCTGTTCTGTGTACCAAGGACAAGAGCAGGATTTAGGGACCAAGAAAGGACAATTACTATAACCTGAAACCCAAAGTGCCTCCGAAAGTTGTTTGAGTGTCCAAAGATTGGGGCCTCTGAGTACTAAGCAGATCCTGTGATTATTATTTGCTCGCAAAATGTTTCTCCCTCACCCACTTTTCTACTTTCTCCTGCTCCTTCCATCCATCTAGTAATTGAGGTAATACACTCACTCCATGCCTTTATAGTAAATCACTAAACCAGTCTTCATTCTCATTTTTCAAAAATACATGGGTTCAGTGTTTATTCTGTGCATGACTTGGTCATCAGCCAAAAAATCTAAATCTATAAACCTTTCAAAAACAAGTATCAAAATGCTAATGAAATAATCACCAATGCAGGGAAGAGAAGCATCATCTCTTTCTTAGATTTTGCCACAGAGCCTGTGAGTAGATGGAGATCTTAAAAGGCATTGGTATAACATTCCAATTCTACTACATAATCCCTACCAGTAAACTGAAGCACTTAATTCTGTTAAACTATATAACACTACCTCTTCTAAATCCAATCATCAGATCCATGTTCATTTTGCTATAGTTAGAAAAAATTACAACCACGTTTGTGAATGTCACATTTATTGAACTACATAATTTTTAATATCACTTGTGTAGGTTTTATAGTTTGTTTTATTGTTTTAAAAGTCATTTGGGGCTCTAAAAGAACTATATTTTTCCAAAGTTGTCCTTATAATTTTTTTTTCACACAGTCAGAACTAATAAAACAAAACTGTTGTAGCTATTTAATTCAAAATCTCTTGGAGTTTCAATATTTTTTCTCTGCTGGATACTAAAACCAATAAAGCTACATGAGATTTTAATTATATTCTGAATTAAACAAGACTCTTTCCAAAAAATTTGGCACCATTTATTTTAGTCACTGCTATTGTGCAGGAGACCAAACTTTGTAAGAAGAAGGTGGTTCTCCACTCTAACTTATCTAGTGGGAAACTAGGTAAAAATTTTGCAGCTTAGTTTCTATAATTAAGTATACACAGAGGTAAAACTTCAAGTGAGCTATTACTGCTGAAAGCATCAAAGGATTTTATTATAATGACTTGGTTCTGTTTTTACTTACACAAAGTTTTATCACCGTCAACTATTGGAATGATTCATCATTTAAGTTATGTATCAGATCACCTTACTATATTTTATTTCAAATCTGACAAAAGCTAATTAGTCAGTTTTTTGCTAATTTACAAGATGCAGAAGTGATTAGATAGAAATATCTTGTCCATGTCATGAATGAGGTCAGAACTCTGGAGCACGTGGGCAGTAGTTGTCATGCTGGCACTTCAGTGATGTTCTTGCTCCACGTTGCACGTAGTACAGTTTAAGATGCATAGTATTTAATGTCAGTGAGTCTCATGGACTGTGGAACTTTAGGTGCAGCTTGTGACATATTTGTTATATTAAACAGTGATGAAGATTCCAATAAAAAGAACCAGCTTGGGGAGGAGAACCCAATTTTTTTCTTGAGAATGTGATCTGAACTGAATAGACATTTCTCCAAAGAAGATACATCAAAAGATTCAGCATCATTAGTCATCAGGGAAATGCAAATCAAAACCACAACAAGACACCACTTCACACCCACTAGGACAGCTACAGAATTTTTCTTTATTCATAGAAATTAACAAATGTTGGTAAGGATGTGTAGACTTAGGGCCCTCATCCATTGCTGTGTAAAATAAAGCAGCAGCTTTGGAAAATAATCTGATAGCTCCTGAAAAGGCATTTACTATTTGACCCAGTAATTTCACAAGTAGGTATAAACCCAACAAATGAAAACACATATCCATCCAAAAAAAAAAAAAACTTGTACACAAGTGTTCAGAACAAGAGATAAAAGGTGGAAAGCAACATAAATGTACATTAACTGATGAGTGGATCCATCCATCCATTAAATGTGGACATTAAGCAATGGAATATTATTGGGTAATATAAAGGAATGAAGTTTATATTACACATGTTACAACCTAGATAAACTTTACTAAATGAAGGAAGACAGACACAAAAGACCACATGTCAGATGATTCCATTTATATAAGAAATCCCAAATAGACAAGTCTGTAGAAACAGAAAGATTAGAGCCTGCCTGGGAGGGAGGAAGTTGAGTGTAAATGATAGTTTCTTTTTGAGATCAAGAAAATATTCAAAAAGTCATTGTGGAAATGGTTACACAATTTTGTGAGTATCCTTTAAAAAGTCATTTTTAAAGGGTGAATTATAGTTTGAATCATATCTCCATAAATTTATTTACATAATTTTTTAACAACGAAAGGGTGTCATATGAAAGTCAGTAACATATCCTCTATGTTATGTTGTGGAAACAAATAATCTACATTTGTGAACAACCCTTGAGAAAATACCGGAAATAATGAACCAGGACTCACTGTCAGGGACCTTCTCTGTTCAGCACAACCAGCTACTCCTCTGGATGCTATGCTCCTTCATTTGCATTTTTTTCATCACCAGGTGCCTTTCTAATCACCCAGAAAGGAAAGGAAGAGGAAGTTTATTGCCAAGAAACTAAATTTCTGAAGAAACAATTTAAAGTCAGTTCAGATTTTGGTCTTGGTATTTTAACTTTCATGAAATCATTTGAGATCTTATATACATAAAATTTCCCCTTCCATAAATTTAAGGGGCACTTTACAGAGTTTATACTGAGAAAAGTATAAGGCAACAAATGTCACAATGCCAGGACCATCAAAGACGTCACAAGGCCTTATTCAATGAACTGCTGAGGGAGGTGGAGAAGAAACACAGAAATCCTTAGAGGGAGGAGCTCTGAAAGCTGGGGATGATCATCTCCTAGAAAAACGAGGGTTTCAGGTAAAGATACTATGGAATTAGTCTACAGGAGCTCTCAATCCTGCTTGGCAGTGACCTCATCTCAGACAAACTATAATCTGATTGGACAGCCACATGCAAAGGAATGAAACTAGACCACTGTCTCACACCAGACATAAAAATTAACTAAAAATGGATTAAAGACTTCAATATAAAGCCTGACCCCATCAAATACATGCAAGAAAACATAGGCAAAACACTCTGCAACACTGATTTCAGTGATGTCTTTGGAGACTTGACTATAACGGCAAAGGGGGGGGGAGGAAAAGCAAAAATAAACAAATGGGATTACATCAAATAAAAAAAGTTCTGCATAATGAAAGAAACTGTCATTAAAACAAAAAGTGGGGCCGGGCACGGTGGCTCATGCCTGTAAGCTTAAGCCTATGAAGTGGCCGGGGTTAGGGATCGCGGTTCGAGTCCCGTCTGGGGCCCGCAGCGAGACCTAGTTCCTAAAAATAGCTGGGCATGGTGGCGTGCGCCTGTCATCCCAGCTACCTGGGAAGCTGAGGCTGGGGATTGCTTGAGTCTGTGGTACCCCGGCCAACGAGAGCCTGCAGTTCTACAGGCAAAAATAGTAAGACATAGTCTCAAAAAAAAAAAATGGGAAAAAGTTTTTACACATCATACATCTGACAACATCTGCAAACAACTGACCAATGAGAAAATGATCTAATCAAAAAGAGTTAAATAGACACTTCTCAAAAAAAGATATACAGGCCAACAGTCATACGTAAAAGTGCTCATCCTCATTTATTATCAGGGAAGTACAAATCAAAGCCACTATGAGATACCAACTCATACCTGTGGTATTGCTCTATGTGAAAAGACCAGAAAGAACAGGTGTTGGTAAATGGGGTGAAGAACTAAAAAGAAACTTCTCCAAAGAGGAAATACAAATGGCCAACAGGCACATGAAGAATTGCTCAACGTCACTAGCAATAAGGGAAATGCAAATCAAAACCACAATGAGATACCACCTTACACCAGTAAGAATGGCCCACATCCATAAAATGGGCAACAAGTGCTGGCGAGGATGTGGAGAGAAGGGGACACTCTTACACTGCTGGTGGGAATGTAAACTGGTCCCACCTCTATGGAAAGCTGTGTGGAGGGCCCTCAAATTAATGAAAATGGAACTACCATTTGACCTAGCAATTGCTCTCTTAGGAATTACTTGAAGTCAAAGGTGACTTCAATGTGGGTACAAAGGGACACCTGTGCTCGGGTGTTTATTGCAGCACTATTTATAATTGCAAGGACATGGGAGCAACTGAAATGTCCCAAAACAGATGATTGGATGAAAAAGATGTGGTATATATACACAATGAAATATTACTCATCAATTAAAAATAACAAATTAGATGATTTTATAACATGGATGGACTTAGAAGAATTCATATTAACAGAAACAAGTCAAAAAGAAAAAAACAGAAACCAAATGGTTTCACTACTATATGGGACATGGGAAAGATAAACAAAAATCCATGAAGAAAAGTCAAAACAAGCCAACAACCAAATTGAAGTACACAACCTGGGGGAGGGGGATGGGACAGGGTGGGAACAGTCAGGGAGGGGGGGTGAACCCCAGAGATCACAGAGATGTGAAATTTATATATAAATAAATTATTTTTTAAAAAAAGAGCTGGTGTTGGTGAGCTGGGCACTGTGGCTCATGCCTGTAAGCTTCAGCCTCTGAAGCAGCTGGGGCTAGGGATCACTGTTCAAGTCCCACTTGGGGCAACACAGCGAGACCTAGTCCCAAAAAAAATAGCTGGTGTGGTGGTGCACGCCTGTAATCCCAGCTACCCGGGAAGCTGAGGCTGGGGATTGCTTAAGCCTGTGGTTCCATGGGCAAAAATAGTGAGACCTAGTCTCAAAAACAAAAACAAAAACAAAAACCACAGATGTTGGTGAGGTTGTGGAGAAGAACCCCAATGTATACTATTGGTGAGGAAGTAGATTAGTTCAGCTTCTGTGAAAAATAATATGGAGGGTTCTTAAAACATTCAAAATAGATCTACCATTTTGAAAATATTCAAAATAGACCCAGTAATCCCTCTTCTAGGTATTTACCCAAAGAATACAAAAACACTAGTTTCAAGGGATATATGCATACCTATGTTCAGTGCAGCACTATTTACAATGACCAAGTTATGGAAATAACTTAAATGCCCAAGGACAGATAAGTTAACTAGGAAGATGTGGTACATATAAACAATGGAATATTACTCAGCAATAAAAACCATGAAATATTGCCATTTGCAACACAGATGGAACTGATAATGTGAAGATAAATAAATCAGAAGAAGAAAGCAAGTACTGGGTAATTTCATTCATATTTGGATATATGAAAATCAAGACAAAAGAACAAACAAAACAATCCTTGAAACTAACCTCAGAACTGAGATTACCAGGAGAGACTGAGATGTTGATAGAAAGCGGGTAGGGGGCTCAATGGACTATGGTGGAAGATTTTGGATGTAGGGTGTGGAATAATAACATATTTGTAGAAGTATGGACCTATAACCCAATACATATACAGTGTTGTAAGTCAATATTGTCAATAAACATAATTTTAAAAAAAGACTTCCCAAGAATACATTCATCCCTAGTTGTAAAATGGGTCTGAAGCACTGAATTACTTAAGAGCAACTCACTAGATAAGTCATGGGTTATTATAAAAAGTGAGAAAAAAATGACCATGCCAAGTTTTGATTACAGGAGTTAGCAAAAAAATATGGTGGAGGCAGGGAGAGAATGCTGTTTAGGTTTCAGTTTTAAGGTATCTTTTTTTTTCCTTCAAAATGATCCAACAAATTAAAACAGCAAGACCTCTGAGCACTTCTTGTCCCTTCCCAACCACTCATAGAATGGATCATGTGTCCCTTGTGGTGAATGACCATTTACTTGCTTCCTTGCCTCCTTCAAAGAAATGAAAATTATGTCTTTGCCATTGATTTGGTCATGTGAAACTCACCTCATGGCCCTTTTCTGGGTCTGAAGCTGCTGTCTCTATATGTATCATTTCATTGTGCTTCATTTCCCTTAGTGCTGGAGAAACTGAATAGCCATGTACAAAACTTTATTATATTATCTTGAAACTTTGCTTCTTTGGGGTTGGAGTGTGGGCCAGCTCCTCACTTGTGCTTCAGTTACTCAGTTTAGAGTTCAGTCCCAAACTGTTTTTTCCAGCTTGTCTACAGATCTCTCAGGAAAGAGCAAAGATCTCTGCCTCCTTGACTTTATCAGTAAGAATTTATCTCTTCCTCAAAATGGTCTTCTTTTTGAGAGTCCTCTTCTTCAGTTTCTGATCCAGTAGTTCAGTATGCTCAGCCATCTCTCGGCAACCCACGGCCAGCTTGGCGAGCTTCTGTGCGTTCCAAGTTCCCTTCGATAATCACCAGCTTAAACGCCATCTCTCCAGCTGCCTCTTCTGCAGCGTTGGCTTCCTTGAGTTGGATTTCCTGGGATTCTCTTCCAAGGTCGGGTTTTCAATAACCTCTCAGCCTCAGCCAAGCACTTCACCTGCCTTCAGCTTTTGTAGGGCAGTGACCAGATAGATGCTCTCAACTAGATCCAGCTCGCCTTCAACCAGCTGGATCTTAAGGTTCAAAGAGACCGCCTCAGCTCAGCCAACCTCTGCTGTTCCTCCATTTTCCACTGGACTCGCAGAGCAATCTCAGCGTCCTCCCTGCTGCTGCAGAACCTGGATCTGGTGCTTCCTGATCTGGCAGACCTGATCCTGTCATGGTTCCCACGCAAATCCTGCCCAACTCAGACGCCTGCCTCCTCCACTTGGCGTCGCAGCCGCTTCTCCTGTGCTTTTAGAATTTTGACCCACTTCCCAAAACAATTTCTGGCATGTAGAAAGTGACCAAATGATATTTTTGAACAGTGAATGAATAGACTCAAGCCTGAGTTTGAATCCCAACTCAACTGTCAGCTCCGACTAGTTTTAGTGTCTTGGTACTTGTTTGCTCCCAAGTAACACAGGGGTTGTAATATTTCTCTCACTCTTGTTGTCAGAATTAAATGAGCTATTGCATGTAAACCATGGGCATATAATAAATGCTCACTCGATGGTAGTTGCTGTGATATTGATGACAACTGCAACGATGGAGAAAAAGACTAAGTCTCTTTTATCCAAATAGAACATTAGTATTTAATGTTGCTTGAAATAAATGTGTATCACCTGGATCTGGGGAATCTTTGATCACACGGAGATTTTTCAGTTAGAAATTTACCTGAGTTCTATTAAACTACAAGGGATATGAAGATTAATAAGACAATGCCCCTGCCCTCAAGGAGCGTTGTTGTAACTGTGTAACTGTTACACATTTCCTAAATCTTAGGGAAGGTGGTTCTGATTTGTTCCTTTTTCCGGATTCACGATTTTGACTACCGGTAACTCCAACCTCTCAGTCATTGAAGCTAAAAAGAAGAGTCATGTTTGATCTACAGAAGGGACAAGCAAAGCAAAGGGGCACTTTCCTTTGATTGTGGAATTGTTGGTTGAAGTGGTAGTGGTGGAAAAGCGGAAAAGAGATGAGTGCCCAAATCGATCAGAGGAACTAAATATACTAAAATAAGGTGTTTTTCCCCAGATCTTCCTCAACAAGGCCTATTGATCTAATGCTACCTGAAGAGCAAGGGCTTTTATTGTCCGAGTCATTACTACCCATCCCCTCCCCAACCCCTAACCCTATGCCTGGCACCAAATTGGCATCATTAAATGTCAGTCATGAGATGATGCCAGCAGTACAAAGTTAAAGAGGAGTTCATGGACTGAAAGTGTAAACCTCCATACAGACACTATTCTAGTCCTCTGAGTGATCATTATTTTTAGTTCCAAAGTTATTCTTCCCTCGTCAGTGACTACTGATTTTCACTATGATTGTGGAATTGTTGGTTCAAGGATGATGAAGAGCAAGTGTGAGTGGTAAGAATAGGGCAAGTTAAAAATACCACAAATCTCACCATTCTTACAAAAATGCAGCCGTAAAAAATATTCTTTAAATGTTTTGCAAAGTCTTGGTTGATTAACAGAATTATGAAGGTTTTGATTTTTGACAAGTTTTCTATTTTATGCTACCACAGAGTCAGTTGCAGCTTGTTCCCATGATAGCATTTTTTTTTTCTTTTTTCTCCTGGTTAGAGATTTTTTTTATTTGACTAGTACTTCAAGGTAGGCCTCTGTTTTGTTTCAATTTTTTTTTTTTTAAGGCTAGGTCTCGCTATGTTGCCCAGGGTAGTCCTGAACCCGTGGACTCAAGTGACCCCTAGCCTCAGCCTCCCAGGTAGCTGGGATTATAGGTAGACGTGCCTGTTTACCCTACTTGCACTTAAAGCTTCAGCTCTTCTTTCAGAGATTCTAATTACATTTATGCTAATTACATGTATGTTCTTCAACATACCATACCATTTCTTTTCTATTTCTCAGCCCTTTTCCTTGACATGCTTCAGTATAACTATTTTCTTCAAAATCATCACTAAGAGTTTGTTGCAAACTCTTATTCAGCAACTAATCAATCACATGTTCATAATATTTTGTACTTTTCAGTTCTAGAATTTCCATGATTCCTTTTTATAATTTCCAAGCTTTGTCCAAAATATTCCATGTCTTTAAATTCTGAGTTTATTTTTAAATGTCTTGTTTGGCAAATTCACTAGCTGTAATTTCTGTTGTTTATTTCTATTGTCTTTTTCTCTTGGTTTTTGGTCATGGTCTGTCTCTTTATATATTAGGGTTATTACTGCTTGTTTAAAGAAGTGTAAACAGTTCTGTTTAATGAACACATGACATATATATATATAATACATTTTTAAACTATAGTGTTCATTTAATTTTTCCTCTCTGGCAGCTCTCCTGCCTTCCTGTGGCTATGCAGGTGCCTCTCTTTTTCTCCTGTTAATAAACCAGTCCTTTTACAATGAAAAACAAAATAACTATTCCTATCTGTTAATTCATCATACAATACTGAAACTTCTGATTTATTTCTCCCTGAACATATGATGGGGTTCTCTTTCTATTTTGAATGGCATTTAGTTTTAGGTCAAATTCACATAACTTAAAATTAAAAAATTTTAATGGTGGCTTATGCCTGTAAGCTTCAGCCTATGAAGCGAAGCAGCCAGGGCTAGGGATCGCGGTTTGAGTCCAGCCTGGGGCCCGTAGCGAGACCTAGTTCCACAAAAATAGCTGGGCGTGGTGGTGCGTGCCTGTTATCCCAGCTACCTGGGAAGCTGAGGCTGGGGATTGCTTGAATCTGTGGTACCCGGGCAACAAGAGCCTGCGGTTCCACGGGCAAAAATAGCGAGACCTAGTCTCAAAAAATAAATAAATAAGTAAAAATTAAAAAATTTAAACTATAATTTAGTTGCGCTTACTATATTAACAAGGTTGTATAAACCATCCTATCTTTCTAACTCCATAGTCATTAGTCACCTCTTACCACCCTCTTCCCCCACCACCACCACCCTGTCCCCTCAATCCAGCCTTGACAACCATGAATCTATTTCTATGAATTTACCTTTTCTGGATATTTCATCTAAATGAAATCATACATGAACATTTGCATTTGACATCTCTCAGCACGCTTTCAAGGTCCATCCACATGTTACTACATGTAAGTACTTTATGGCTGAGAAAAAAAATCTATTTTATGTATATTCTGTTCATTCATATGACAGAATTACTTTGTATTCCCACCAACAGTGTTTGAGGGTTTCCACTGAAACATCTTTACTTTTCTGTTTTTACTCTTTGTGGATGTGACCTGGTTATCTCATTGTGGTTTTGATTTGCATTTCCCTGAAGGCTATATTCTCTGCTGCTTTCAAGATTGTCTTCAGCTTTCAACAGTTTGATTATAGTTTAACTTGTGGGTATTTTTGAGTTTGTTCTATTTGAATTTGAACTTCTGGGATGTGTAGTCAATTTTTTTTTTGACAAAGGTTTTGACCATTTCTTCATTCTTCTTTGCCCCTTTCTTTCCTCCCAATACTCTTTGCAAATGCTGTTATGTGTCATTGTGCTGTCTTTTAAGCTCTATTTATATTTCCTTCATTTTCTGTTCCTCAGATTGGAAAATATCAATTTACCTTCAAGTACACAAACCCTTTCTACTGTCTGCTCACAACTGTTACTAAAACGCTTTATATTTTAATTCATTTTTATTTCAAATAGACTTTCAGCTTCAAATTGTATGTCTTAGTTCCTTTACTAATATTATTTGTTCAGACATTGTTCTGAACCTTTCAGTTCTACGAGCAAATTTGAGACACTTAAGTCCAATATTTGTGCTTCCTTAGGGATGGTTTATTTCTTCTGTGAATGGGTGACTTCCATTGCGTGCTGTTTTTGAAAACATTTTGAATATTTTAGCAAATTTTGGAATGTAATAATGTGGTAACTTTGGAAATCAGATTCCTCATGCTTCAGTGTTTTTGTTCCTTTCTGTGAACTAAAGTTAATTGTTTAATGACTGACTTCTAAACTGTTGTTTTGTAGAATCTCTCTTCTTTGATGTACTAGTTTCTCAAGTTTTCCTTTTGCTTGTGTACAGCTAGCGCTGGCAGAAATTTCCCTGTGTACCAGTGGCCAAAAGTAAAGAAGAAAAAGAAGGGAAAAACCCTCCATATTTACACACAGGCTACTGCAACACATTGTCAATGCTATGCTAGTCCATTTTAAATATGTAAATCTTCATGTACTGCTTGCAATAAGCAGAGATCACTGAGCATTGAACATTAAGTAGTCAGCAGTGACAGCTGGATTATTCCATGGTCATTTCTGAGCATGCTACCTGCCATGGACAACTTTCTGTTAATTTTGACCTAAACTCCTTAAGAAATTCTTTTATCTGCTTTTTCTTTGGGCTTTAGACCTCAACCCCCCAGGTGATAGGGGGTTATTCATTTGCCTTATAGTATCTTTTTTTTTTTTCCCTCAGAGATTAGGTCTCGCTATGCCTTGAACCTGTGGACTCAGGTGATCCCTAGCCTCAGAATCCCAGGTAGCTGGGATTATAGGCATGTGCCACCATGCCCAGCTGCTTTATAGTATTTTTAAGAAATGCCTGAAGCAACAAGAATTGCTGGCAAGGATGTGGAGAGAAAGGAACACTACTACACTGCTGGTGGGAATGTAAACTAGTTCAACCACTATGGAAAGGGGTGTGGAGGACCCTCAAGCTAATGAAAATGGAACTACCATTTGACCCAGCAATTGCTCTTTTGGGAATCTACCCAAAAGAGGCCTCAATGTGGGTACGAAAGGACACCTGTGCCCGGATGTTTACTGCAGCACAATTTATAATCGCAAGGTCATGGAAACAACCTAAATGCCCCCAAACGAATGACTGGATGAAAAAAATGTGGTATACATACACGATGGAATATTACTCAATTAAAAACGACTAATTCGATGATTTCATAACAACATGGATGTATTTAGAAGAAAGCATATTAGCAGAAACAAGCCATAAAGAAAAAGGCAGAAACCAAATGGTTTCACTAATATATGGAATATAGTGAAAAAAATAAACAAAAGCCTTGAGGAAAGTCAAAACAAGTTAAGCACCAAAATGAAGCGCACAACTATGAGCAGGAGGGAAAGGGGGGGGGGGCAAATCTTTGAAATTACAATGTTGTGGAATTTATATATAAATAAAAATTTTTAAAAAAATTTTAAAAATGCCTGAAAATTTTCCAACTTGACTGAGTACCAATTTAGATGGAAAAAAGATCAGTGCCTTAGCATCAGTTCTTCAGGTTACCTAAGACAGGTTAGGACAATCTTTTGAGACTGAGACCTCTGCTTCCTCAGAACCAGGAAACTAGGAGGGTTCCATGTTGAGAACCCAGTTTGCCATTGATCTTCTAGAGCACCACAGAAAACCACAGAACCAGGGAAGGGAATGCTGTAAGGGCAAGTGAAACACCACAACTTTCCTAGTTTTTGTTTTTTTCTTGATTTAACATTTGCTTAATTGCTGAAAATCCTTTCCCCCCACAGTTCTGACAAAAGTATTGCTGAATTCTTTTCCTCTGTGGAGGAATGGGTCACTGGATTCCTCTACTCTGCCATTTTTGCTTATGGTTATTTTTAGAGTGCTTGACATTGTGTATGAAAATTTGTAGAACTAATTTAAGATTCTGGATGTTAAAACTATCTAAATCTTATTTTTGCATCTGTCATGCAGTTAAATTAGTTGTAGAGGAATTATTATTATTTTTTTTTTGAGACCTGCTATTTTTCCCTGTAGAACCGCAGGCTCACATTGCCCGGGGTACCAGACTCAAGCAATCTCCAACCTCAGATTCCCAGGTAGCTGGGACTACAGGCACACACCACCACGCCCAGCTATATTTTTTTGGAACTAGGTCTCGATACATGCTCCCGGCAGGACTCAAACCACAATCCCTGGCCCCAGTCACAGTTTCCTAAGCTGCCGCTTACAGGCATGCGCCACCATGCCTGGTCTTTATAGGAATTCTAGATAACTATTAAGACAGCCAGTGAATGATGACTTAAAAGCTGGACTTCAGAACCTATAAAGACCAGTCTGTTTCCCATTAATGTGGACTCAAGGAATCCAACTGAAAGCTGGGGATGTTTACTTTGGTGGTAACTGTGGTAACTGTGTAGAAGTTTATTTTAGAAGCTGCAATACAAGTTGCTTAATTCTAGAAACATAACCATTGCCAGATTAATGGGGTAAATAAATTAATGCAGAAGCCAAATTTATTAATTATAGATTTACCAAGGGTTTATTTTGCTAGATATTGTTCAAAGCTTATACTGACATCTGATTTTGCCGAAAAATTTGATAATTTTTATTAAGATAATATTCTGCAAGGTAGTCAAGTTCCTTGAAGTAGCACATTTTCTAATATTTCAATAAGGTTTAATTTACTAAGCTATAAAAGTTTAATCTTTGTAAATTTATACACCAAATTTGATGTGGGCACTAGATTTATTCTTTGTATACATTCCTTTTCAGTACTCTGTTCTTTATGCTTAAACATCTCAAATTCCAGAAATTTGGCTGTTAGATTAAAATTGTGAGGGCCACTATAATGGCTAGTATTTCAATGAGAAAAATACACTTACTTTATTATATATAAAACAGAAAAAGTTCATCAGACAAAGTATATAAACTAGTCATACTAGCGTCAAAAGTTTAAAAATTAATGTGACTTTCTGTACAAAAAATAGGCCTTAAAATGGAGCCACTAGTTAGGCAGAGCCTAAGATAGTTCTCCCATAGCCATCTATATTCTAGAGTAATTGGCTTTTTGTGAACTCTTTGTTGGGGAGGAGGGAGATATTGTGTTAGGCTTCAGAAATGATTAACATGTTTTTACATAGGCGGAAACAAATTTGTAGTATTGAACGGTTACTTCTGGGTTTCTGTTTACTGCTGATAGTGATTTTAAAGATAACCAGAGAAATATTAAAAACTTCTAGGTAAAATTCTAACTGATAATAAGAATGCATACTACTTAATAGCTCTATAAATGGCTTGGTGACAAAAAAGGAGAAAGTTGAGCTGAAAAGGCAGAATGAAAAAGTCTAGGAAAGGCAGCCAGGAAGTACAGACATAATTCAATTACAGCAAGAAAAGAGAGGAGATGATCCTTCCCAAGGACAAGTATTGGTGATATTTACCCACAGAAGGTCAAGTCTGGAAGAACACTGCGGCTTCTATATTATCTACTACTTTAGTAATATACAAGAAAAATAGTTTTCGTTTGTTATGAAAGATTATTTTTTAATCAAAAGCTAGAAGTATATATTTACTCATTGTAAATGGCAAATTAAACTTCATATACAGTGAACTCAAGGGATGACAGAAAAATGGGTAGACATATTAAACACAACTAAATTTACAGTATTGCCTTGATGTTTTCTATTCAAAATCTGTACACAAGGCTCAAGTTCTGAGGTTACAGTTCTCACTTTTCTTAGAAAATGAAATTACCAATCCTCAAATTAACTAAAGATTGATCTGGGCTCGCAGAGGTAATCTGCTTCTTGTGACAGATTGCTCTGTAGCTTCTTCCACTTTGGACCTCTCCACTGGATTATTGCCTCTGTTTTCTTTGTTTTTTCCATGTGATTTTTTATGCTGCAGATTTAAGGGGAGAAATTAAATCAACATAAAGTAACATTACTATATTTTATCTTCAAAGTTCTCTGGGTTATATTTAAGAAATAAGTGTAAAAATCTTCAGAAAAGATTCAACAAGGAAATAAGTGCCAAAAGTTTGTTTTCGCAAGTACAGATGAATGCCTTTATTAGTAACTGATAGGAGTGGGGTAAAAGAAATCTTAATTTTCTGCATGATTTTCCAATTGGAAATCCTCTGGAAAATGAAAACTTTCCAATGATTACAGATTTTACTGTAGGTCAATGGTTTTCAATATGGAGCAATTTTGGGCCCCCAAATAACATTTGGTAACATCTGGAGAAACTGTTAAAACTACAAGGTACTAATAACTTCTAGTGGTAGAAGTCAGGATGCTGCTAAACATCATGTAATATGCAGAACAGGCCACCAATACAAAGGTGTACGCAGCTCACAATATCAAGAAACCCTGTTGTAGGGTAACAAAGACTTGCTATCATGCAGAAAAGGCGTTACATGTTCAAGTAGAAAATCTGACAGATAGGCTACCTCTCACACTTTTTAAATTTATCTTTTATTTTAAAAACTTACTTCATTATAGACTCAGTCACTTTTGAAGTTTTAAATTCAGAAAATTTCCCCATATGAAACTGTTATAATGGAAAAGTTAATTTCTGAACATTAGCTGACAATCTAAAAACCAATCCCAAATGCTTTCCGGTATTATAGGTTCTTCCTTGCTATAGCCGAGCCACTAAGTCTGGTCTTAAAATGCCCAAAATGGTAGTAATTTTAAAATTCAACCAGAGACTACATAGTTAATAAGGTTTTGTTTTCTTAACTTTCTTCCATTTCTTACCTTAAAAGACAGGAAAAGAAGACAGAAAATGAAAAAAACAAAAACAGAGGTCTCTAACAGTACAAAATAAAGCAAAATGCAGGAATAATTCAGAAATAAAATTGCTATAAAGTCAAAGAAAAAGAATTTAATAGAATTAAAAAAATGACTTTAAATCAGAGCTAGTAAATCTTCAGACCTTGGTGGAAAAGATCTGCCATCTGTGAAGACACATAGAAGCATAATGCACAACGGCAGCAGTACTTCAGCTGTGAAATGCAGTGATCACGTCCATGTAAGGAAATCCTTACCTCATAGACCGTCTAGGCTCATGACTTCCAAAGAGAGGGAAAGATGTTAGGCAGTTTACAGTACCATAAATTTCCAACACTTTTTAGGGGGTGGGGAGGGGAATACAATCAAAGCATCAAGACAGGCAAAAAACTCAAGAAACATGGGAGAACAGTTAATAATACAGCCTCTGGTAAAAGAATCACTAACAAAATGTAAGAGGTCTTTGGTCTTGCAATCCATGTTAGACTGCTTAACCCTCAGAGTCTGATTATGGGCAGAAAGAAGATCCCAGGACTTCCATGTCAGTGGTAGAGATAAGAGAAAGATGACTACTCTCAGTATCTTTTTTTTTTTTTTTTTTGAGACTAGGTCTCGCTATTTTTGCCCATGGAACCGCAGGATCTCGCTGCCCGGGGTACCACAGACTCAAGCAATCCCCAGCCTCAGCTTCCCAGGTAGCTGGGATTACAGGCGTGCGCCACCACACCCAGCTATTTTTTGGAACTAGGTCTCGCTACGGGCCCCAGGCGGGACTCGAACCGCGATCCCTAGCCCCGGCCGCTTCATAGGCTGAAGCTTACAAGCACGAGCCACCGTGCCCGGCTACTCTCAGTATCCATTCTGGAGTGTAGGATGCAGAAAGGGGATATTAATAGTAGTTGAAGATGGAGATCAAGTCAGTTTGCCTTTATCCTCCAGAAAATTCCTGAAGATCAAGATTTATGTAAATAATTTAAACTGGGAAAGTTAACAAGCCATGCCAAAAAGAAATAACAGAAAAAAATTTTTTTTTGCTATTCTACTCCCAGCAATAGTGATGCCTTTACAATGAGTAGCAAATGATGGTGTTACATCCAGTGTGGAATGACTGTCTGATATGATGTAATCAGATACCTGAAAAAATGGAACTCCATCACTTGATGGGCAATCCATACTGGTATCTACCGATGGCTCTTGACTTAGAGGTTCTTCAGTGGTATTTTCCAGAACTGTCTTTTCTTCATCTAAATCCTAAAATAAGAAGTTGGAAGAATGCCTAAGCCCAAGAATTTAAAAATCTTCACAAAAGACTGTTTTCTTCTTTGAAAAGAATAGTGCCTGTTCTAGAAAAGTTAAATCTCAATAAAATTTGTAGCAAGTCTACAAATAATGGAAATAATACACAATGTTTTTCTAGAGTTGAGTATTTATAATGTTAAAAGTAGTAATTGCAGAGAGGGAAAGGGATGTATCATTTTCTTCTTTGTAATATTTTGATTTTCCAACTCTTGTATAATTGAGAGAAGAAGAGATTGCATAGCTTGATTGTCTAGGTTCGGTGTAAGTACTACGCACTAACCAATCACGCCACTGAACTCAGATTGTCTATGTTCTAATTCCAATTCCATCCTTGGGACAAAAAAGATAATTCTTAGTTTTTAATATGTAAAATAGGGATAGTATTAGGAACTACATCTTAGGGTTACTGAAAGAATTTGCTGAGTAGATATGCTATTCTCTATTAAACTAATAATAAAAACGACTCAAAGAAATCATTTCAAGGATCAGACAACTATTACTAATGACAGCGTAAAGGACAAAGAATAAAATCCTTCACATGAAGTTAATGACATTAAGAAGTTATGGGAGAGTTCAAAAATAATTATGCTTTCATTCTTACCTGACAGGTCTCTTCTTTATGTTCTGAGCAGTTTAACATCTCTAAAAACTCAGGCTGTTTCCTTTTCAACTGCTCAAGAAGCTGTTCGCGTGGTTGGGTTCTTACTAATGTTGATGGGTATAAATAATTTTTCCTCTGTGGTGTTGTACCTTTAAGGGACATTATATAAGAGGGAAAAATAAATGGGTGGGATATGAACAAGATTTGTTTTCAATCTAAAATTTATACTTCTCACTGAATCACTGTCATCCAAAAATACAACCATTGCCACACATGGGAATGAGTCTTGCCACTAATCAGGTATATAATACTTGTAATGAATGATAGTTCCTAGCTTGACAACTGATTTTAAATAAATTCAACTATTTCCAAACCCACCCAATACATGAAATTTTCCATCTCTGAAGATGAACAACCTAACTTCAATGGAAATTGCATAATAAATAAACCAAAATTCTTTAACACTACCTCCTTTTATAAAGAAATGCTTTAAAAAGAAATAGCTCTTAAGTATAATTTATAAACAAAAATTCACTCCATGATTTTTAGTAAATTCACAGGGCAAAACAAACATCATCAGATGCAAATTACTTGTCATGTGTTAAATGACTTGTTAGACAATTTTCTTCCATGAAGGTTTTTCTGAATCATTAAAACCTACACTGGTCTTTGCCATCTGTGACCCCCTCCTTCACAAGATGATTACTAAATACCAATCTAGCATTATGAAAAAAATGAGGTATAGAAAATACGCAATGTGGCCGGACATGGTGGCACATGCCTGTAGGTGACAGCCTAGGAAGCCACAGCCAGGGCCAGGGCTCACGGTTCGAGTCCTGCCAGGGGCACATAGCGAGACCTAGTCCCAAAAAAATAGCTGGGCGTGGTGGCATACGCCTGTAATCCCAACTACCTGGGAAGCTGAGGCTGGGGATTGCTTGAGTCTGTGGTGCCCTGGGCAACGTGAGCTTGTGGTTCCATGGGCAGAAATAGTGAGACCTAATCTCAAAAAAAAATAAAGTACCTGTTGGCATATCCAGTTTCAACTCTTGCTGCAGAAAGTAATTAAGCTTACTCAAACCAATTTTTATGTTTCCATTAAGTTCCAGACTTTGTGCCATTAATTTTTCTTCATCAATAGTTATCTGACCAAGAAAAACGTTATGCTGATTCTCATGGGCTGCTTTATGTTCACTTAATTTTTCATTAATCTCTGAACATGAAGTCACACAATCTTGGTTTACAATCTGTAAATGATATAAGTGAGCTTTCATTATCAAAATGAAACTTGTCAGTGCTTTTGTCAATGTACCATCTTCCGCTTTACCCTGAAATTTTGTTTGACAAACACATGGAAAAAATCGAGACAGTAGTATAATTAGTCCCTTTCTATTCATTTATCAACAGATAGAATATATATAAAAAAAAACTGGTCATTTACTCTTCCGTCCATCAAGGATTATTTTGAAATAAATCCTGTGTTAATTCATTCATTTACTTCAGCATGCATCTCTCAAGAGATTCTTTAAGAACAATGTCACATCTATAACACTTAACACTGATTTTGTTCTATGAAATGACTAGTCCGTGTTCAAATTTTGCAAATTTTCCCAAATATTTTTCTCAATTGGCTTGTTTGATTTGGTTGAAATGTCTTAAGTAACTAACTACATATAATGAACAAACTGGGACACTTTCATGAAAAGGGGTCATTCTTATAATTACCCCAGTACAACAAATAGAAACAAGAACTGTTCTGGGCAAATTTGGACTTAAGACCACCTAGTTATAATTCTTTTAATCTCTAAGTTTATATATTCATGTGTCCTCTATATTTTCTACAAATCAGTTAAATCCAGAGGTTTTATCTAAGTCTGCATTTTTGGGCAAGAATATTTCATAGGCCAGGCACGGTGGCTCATGCTTGTAAGCTTCAGCTTATGAAGCGGCCGGGGCTAGGGATAGGGATCGCAGTTCGAGTCCCACCTGGGGCCCGTAGTGAGACCTAGTTCCAAAAAAGTAGCTGGGCGTGGTGGCACACGCCTGTAATTCCAGCTACCTGGGAAGCTGAGGCTGGGGATTGCTTGAGTCTGTGGTACCCCGGGCAACGAGAGCCTGCAGTTCCACAGGCAAAAATAGCAAGACCTAGTCTCAAAAAAAAAAAAAAAAAAAAAAAA
>PVHY01015593.1:0-35666 GCA_004024945.1 Uropsilus gracilis | reverse complement strand
AACAACCTAAATGCCCCAAAACAGAGGACTGGATGAAAAAAATGTGGTATATATACATGATGGAATATTACTCATCAATTAAAAATGACAAATTTGACGACTTCATAACAACATGGATGCATTTAGAAGAAATCATATTAGCTGAAACAAGCCATAAAGAAAAAGGCAGAAACCAAATGGTTTCACTAATGTATGGGATGTAGTGAAAAAAAATA
Organism: Uropsilus gracilis; assembly: GCA_004024945.1. Classification (NCBI taxonomy): domain Eukaryota; kingdom Metazoa; phylum Chordata; class Mammalia; order Eulipotyphla; family Talpidae; genus Uropsilus; species Uropsilus gracilis. The sequence continues at coordinate 35,451 of PVHY01015593.1, read as the reverse complement.
AAATAAATAAAAGCCTTGAGAAAAGTCAAAACAAGCTAAGCACCAAAATGAAGTGCACAACTATGAACAGGAGGGGAAGGGGGGGGAAGTTAGGGGAGGGGGGGCAAACCCTTGAGATTACAATGTTGTGAAATTTATACATAAATAAAGAAAAAAATTTAAAAATTAAATTAAATTTAAAAAAATTAAATGTTCTGGCAGTGGAAATAAACCAGTTGGCCACATCACCACCTCCATAAACTTACAGAACAGTGAAGAAAAAAAGATCCTTAAACATGAACTTTCAAGTCAAGGCACAATGTGCTGTTCTCCTAGCACTAGCACTAAAGACACTGGAGGGTAAAATGCAAATTGAAATACCAGAGATACCACCAGAGTTGGCAATTAGATGGTGAAAAGAAGTTGTTCACATGGAGGTAATATAAATTATGGACAGAACAGAGATTCAGAGGGAAGAAAGCAAAAGATCTACTTACCAGAGTGCTCAGGACCTACATAAAGAGCCTTGCAAACTACCCTACAGGCCTTAACTATCCTTGGTCTAGTAGAAAATAAAAGGATTTCCATGGATTTACAGAAGGAAATGCTATTTTTGTTTCTGAATGGTACATGATTCTGGCCTCAGAGAGAATTTAGGGATAAGATAACTTTTTAAATAGTTTATACAGGCTTGTAAGTGTTTTAATTGTTGGGTTTTCAGAGAATATGGGAAGGGAAAAATACAGAGACTGTATTTCAGGTCAGTGGTTCTCAATATGACATGTGGGTCCCTGGGATTTCCCACAAACTTTCAGGACTCTGGCACGTTGGAACCATTTCCCACAAGCAGCTGTTATTTGATCTTTTCACCATGTTAACACTTGCTTTGAATGTGCATTAGCAGTGGTGGTGAAACTATGATTGTACGGTAGCACAACTCAGTGGTTCTTTTACCTTCAGACATTTTTTTTCAAACATTTTTTTTTCTCATTTCATAATGATAGGGCATTCAAAATAATTAGTTTTACTAATCACAATCTTGGGAATTCAACCTTTTTAACATTCTCTTTGATGACATGAGAAACACATGTAAACCAATTTTGCTGCCCCCAGAGAAGACTGATCATCTCAAGGAAAAGCGCTTGAGCTCTATGCTGAACAAGTCACTTTTTCCATGAAACACCATTTTTACTTTACTAAACAACTGAAAAATTATAATTATCCAGATTTGAGTATTTTTCAAACACTTTTTGAGAATGAATGAGGTTAGCCTGTCCTTCAAGACAAAACAGCTGATAGTACTTGTTGCTAATAATTAAGCTAAATATTTCAAACAAAAATTTAAAACTTTTGAAAAATCTGTGCTTTTACAATCCCAATAGGCTACAAGGATTGTTATTCTCCACAACTTCGCCAATACTTGTCATTTCTCGACTTATTGATACATGTCATTCATAAACTTGTCTAGCACTTACAAAAAAGCTTAAAGATTTCTGAACTATATTAAAAATGCACTGCCTTAAGATCCAGTCATTCCAACCCTAAGTATCTACCCAAAGAAGAAAAAAACTCTAGTTGAAAGGGATATATGCACTCCTATGTTCAATGAAACATTATTTATAATAGATTACTAGTGGAAAAACCCTAAATGCCCAATAACAGATGAGTGGGTAAATAAAATGTGATAAACATACATAATGGTATTACTCAACTATAAAAATGAAAAGAAAAGCTCTATTTAAGACAGCATGAAAGAGACCAGGCATGGTGGCACATGCCTGTAAGTGGCAGCCTAGGAAGACACGGCCAGAGTCAGGGATTGTGGTTTGAGTCCTGCCTGGGGCACGTAGAGAGATCTAGTTCCAAAAATATTATCTCCTTTTGGTGGCAAAAACCTGTAATCCCAGCTACCTGGAAAGCTGAAGCTGGGGGTTGCTTCAGTCTGTGGTACCCCAGGCAACGTGAGCCTGAGATTCCACAGGCAAAAATGGTGAGACCTAGTCTAAAAAAAAGACAACTTGAAAGGAACTGGAGGGAGTAATACAAAATAAGTTAAAAAGAAAAATATTGGAAAGTGTCACTTACATGAGAAATATAGAGAAACAAAACAAAAAGTCAAATAAAATCAAACAGCAAATCTTAGAACAAAATTAACCAATTAAAACAAAATAGGTCAAAGAGAAAAATAAAGAGAAAGTGTCACTTATATGAGAAATACAGAGAAACAAATAGTCAAATAAAACCAAACCAACAGCAAGTCCTAGAAATCTGACTAACCTGATTATAGAATGAGGCTACCAGAAAGAGAGGAAGGATGGAAGTGGGTAGGGACCTAATGGACTACAGTGGAAGGCTATGCATACCTTGGTGCTGGATGTGGTGGTGTAATATACATCTGAAGGGTGTGGTCCTATACCTCTAAATCATATTCAACATTGCAAGCCAATATTATCTCAAAAAAGATTAAGAAATAAAAATAAATGCCTTTTACTTTTTTATTTTTAAATAATTCTATTGTTTTATTGATTGCACATATATATACACATACACATAAATTACATCATTGTCTCCCCAGAGTTTCTCCCATCACTTGTCACCCACGAACCGTCTTAATCTTTTGGGCCCGCCCCTTCCTCCATTTTCCACCTGCTTTCTCTCTCTTGCTCTATACTTCAATTCTGTTGGCAGCTTGAGATTTTTCTAGTCCATTTGTTTGTTTTTCCTATATCTGTCGTATAAGTGAGACCATTCCATACTTCTCTTTTTCTTTCTGGCTTATTTCCACTAACATTATTCCTTCTAGTTCCATTCGTGTTGCTATGAAAGACATAAGGTTGTCTTCTTTGATTGATATATTGTGTAAATATATCACATCTTAAAATTTCATGCATTCATCAGTTTTGGGGCATTTGGGTTGTTTCCATGTCTTGTCAATTATATATAGTGCTGCAATAAACATACGGTTGCAGGTGTCATTTTTGATTAGTAATTTTGTGTCCTTTGGGTAGATTCCCAGTAGCAGGATTTTTGGGGTTGTATAGTAATTCCACTTTGAGTCCTCCACACAACCTTCCATAGTGGCTGAACCAGCTTGCACTCCCACCAGCAGTGCAAGAGTGTTCCTTTCTCTCCACATCCATAACAACACTTGTCCAATTTCTTTATATGAGCCATCCTTACTGGTGTAAGATGGTATCTTAGTGTGGTTTTCATTTGTATTTCCCTGATAGTGATGTGGAGGATTTTTTCATGTGTATATTGGCCATCTGTATTTCCTCTTTGGATAGAGTCTTTTTAGTATTTCTCCCATTTTTAACTGGGCTTTTTGCTTTGTTTTTGTTTTTTAAGTTGTGTGAGTTATTTGTGTATCTTTTTATCAGACCTTATCACTTGTATGGAGGGCAAATATTTCTTCCCAATTGGTGGGTTTCTTTTCGTTTTGTTTATTGTCTCTTTTGCTGCACTGAAGTTTTTTAGTTTGATGTAGTTCCTTCATTTTTTGGCAAGCTGTAGATGTGTCCAGAAATGGATTTCTGTTATTACAATTCATGGAGGGTCTTGCACCAGTTTTTCTCTATATATTTTATGATTTCAGGTCTTACATGCAAGTCTTTTATCCAGTTTGAGTTGATTTTTGTACAGAAGTGAGGGGATTATCTTGGTGTATTTTTTTTTGCATGTCTTGGTCCAGTTTTCCCATCACCATTTATTGAAGAGACTGTTCTTGTTCCAATATATGTTTTTTTGCTCCTTTGTCAAAGATTAATTGGCTGTATATGTGTGTTTTTATTTCTGGGCATTCAATTATGTTCCATTTGTCTGATTTTTGTAACTGTACCATGCTGTATTAATTATTATGGCTTTGCAGTATAATTTGACATCTCAGATTGTAATACCGCCATTCTCTCTTTTTTTTTTTATTTTTTTTTTGGTCAGGAAGATTTTTTGACATTCAAGGTCTTCTTGTTATTCCAGATGAATTTCAGTAATTTTTTTTCTATCTCTTAAAAAATGTCTTTGGGATTTTTATTGCAATTGCATTGATTCTATAAATTGCTTTTGGGAGAATAGTCATTTGATAATGTTGATTCTACCAAATCATGAACAGGGAATGCTTTCCATTGTTTAATGTCTTCTATTTCTTTTAGAAATGTTTTTTAGTTTACTTTGTACAGATTCTTCATTTATTTTGTTAGGTTTATTCATAGGTATTTAATTTTTAGTGGTGCAGTGGTAAATGGAGTGTTTTTTTTTAATTTCTTTTTCTTCTGAGTTTTTACATATAAGAAAGTCACTGATTTCTGTGTGTTCATTTGGTATCCAGTTACCTTACTGAACTGGTTTATTATTTCAGTGAGTTTTTCTGTGGATTTTCAAATGTTGAACCATCCTTGTGCCTTGGGATGAATCCCACTTGGTCATGGTGAACCATCTTTTTTATGCACTGTTGGATTTGGTTTGCCAGGATATTGTTTAGAATTTCTACATCTGTGTTCATTAAGGAGATTGGTCTATAGTTTTCTTTTTCTGTGCCATCTTTGTTTGGTTTTGGTGTTAGTCTGATATCTGCTTCATAGAATGTATTTGGTAGTTTTCCTTCAGTCTCAATTTTTTTGAAGAGTATTAGTAATATACATGTTATTTTTCTTTAAATGTTTGGTAGAATTCATTTGTGAAACCATCTGATCTTGGACTCTTGTTTTTAGGAAGAGGCTTGTGATTTAAGTTCTCTATTTCTTCTTTGTTCAATTTTGGTTGATTGTATCATTCAAGGAAGTTGCCCATCTCCTCCAGTTTGTTGTATTTTTTTGCATATAGATGTTTGTAATTGTCTCTAACCAGCTTCTGGTTTTGTTTATCTTCTTGATGGTCTTTTTGTTTCTATTTCATTTATCTCCGCTTTTATTTTTATTATTTCCTGTATTCTGCTAGGTTTTGGATTTTTTTGTTCCTCTTTTTCTAGTTCCTCAAGTTGGGAGATTGGATTATTTTTTCGGGTTGTTTCTATCCTTTTTATATGGGCTATATTGCTATGAACTTTCCTCTTAATACTTCTTTTGGTGTGTTCCACACATTTTGGAATGTAGTCATTTGTATCCACGTATGGGTTTTTTTGTTTTTGTTTTTTTGAGACTAGGTCTCACTATTTCTACCCATGGAACTTCAGGCTCACGTTGCCCCTGGTACCACAGACTCAAGAAATCCCCAGACTCAGCTTCCCAGGTAGCTGGGATTACAGCATGCACCACCACACCCAGCTATTTTTTTGGAACTAGGTCTTGCTACGGGCTCCACGCGGGACTCAAACCGCGATCCCTAACCCCTGCTGCTTCATAGGCTGAACCTTACAGGCACGAGCCTCTGTGCCCGGCTCCACCTATGTTTTAATTTCTTCTTTGATTTCCTCGTTTAGCCAGTGGTCTTCCAATATTCTGTTATTCAGTCTCCATGTAGTGTATACTCTCCTTATTTTCTTTTCATTGTTGATTTCTAGTTTGATCCTTTATGATCAGAGAAAAAAATTGGTATTGTTTTAATCTTTGTATATTTATTCAACTTTACCTTGTGACCTAAAATATGGTCATTTTAGAGAATGATCCATGTGCATTTGAAAAGAAAGTATATTCTTTTCCTTGGGCGTGCAGTGTCCTATAGATATCTATGAGGTCCATTTGATCTAGATCTTCCTTTAAATTATTTCTGTCCTTGTGTAGTTTCTGTTTTATTCATCTGTCTTTTGATGAGTGTGAAGTGTTAAAGTTACCTATCACATATGTATTTTCACCAATGTTTACTTTCATTTCTGCTAGAAGGTGTCTTATGAATTTTGGTGCCCCATCATTTGATGATTATATGTTAATAACTGTAATATCTTTCTGGTGAATTAACCCCTTTATCGCTGTGTAGTGTGCTTCCTTTTCCTTTGTCACTTTTCTTAGTTTGAGGTCTGCTTTGTCGGTTATAAGAATGTTTGCTCCTGCCTTCTTTTTTGGAGGTATTTTCTTGAAGATTTTCTAGCCCTTTATTTCCAGTCTGTGCTGATCTTTGGGTTTCAGATGTGTTTCCTGGGGACAGAAGAATGTTGAGTTCTGTTTTATGATCCAGTCTGCTACTCTGTGTCTTTTAATTGATGAGTTTAAACTGTTAACATTAAGCGTGATTATTGATACTTGGGAGTCTGCAGTTGGCATTTTAGTGGTCATTTCTTAGTTCTATTTGCTTCCTTGTTTTGTTTTTCCTGTTTATTCTTCTGTTGGCTTTAGTCTTAAAACTTTTCATAATAATTCCTGCGGTGAGGGTGTAGTGGTGGTAAATTTCTAGACTTTGTTTGTCTGTAAAAGTTCTTAATTTTCCATCATGGAGGAAGGAGATCTTTGCAGGGTAGAGTATTCTTGCCTGGCATTTATTTTCTTGGAGATTTTTTAATTTGTGGCTCCTTCTCTTCTTGCCTAAAGTGTTTCTTATGAGAAGTCTGAGGTCTGTCTGATAGATTTTCCTTTGTATGTTATCTGTTTCCTTTCTCTGGTCTGTTTCATTATTTTTTGTTATCTTAAACTCTTGGGAATTTTGCAATTATATGTCTTGCTGTGTTTTTCCTTTCACTAAAGTAGTTTGGAGTTCTGTATATCTATTTTCATTTCTCTCTTTAAGTTATTTCTTTAAATAGGTTTTCAAACCCTTTGACTGTCTTCTAGTTCTAAGGTCCCAATTACTCTTATGTTTCCTCTATTTAAGGAATCTGAAAAATCTCTAATCATCTATGTCTTCTTCCTTTGTAGTTCTTTCTTTTTCTTCATTGGCCCTTTTAATTTCCATGTCTTCAAGATTATTGATTCATTCTTCTATTTCTTCTAACCTATATTCATGGGTATTTCCTGAATTTTTAATCTCCTCTAATGCTCTTTTCGATTCCTGGGTTTCTATCTGGCTCTTTCTTAGGGATGCATTCTCTTTCTTCAATTCTTTCATTTTGTTATCACTCTTAATGCATTCATCATTATATATTTCTAAGTCTTTATGTGCAGTTTTACCATTTTGAGTTTAAGATATTCTCTAAACTCTTCAAATACCTTTGTCATTCTGAATTTGAATTCCTGCTCTGTCAGATATGGTAATTCTTCTATGTCATCATTATTGGGTTCTGGAGCATGCCTCTTTTTCAATCTTTGGTGGTGAATTAGTTCCTGAAAAGCTTGCTGGAACATTTGCAGTTTTTCATCTTCCTGTTGTTTGTTTTGGGAATTGATCTATGCAATGGGCCACTTTGGTGCTTGTGTTGGTAAGCATACTTGTTAAAGTACTGTGAAAGGCTAAGATTACCTTTGTCTTGTGTCTGCATTGATGTGGTGTTAGCCTTTTGGCTTTGGTTCCTTTTTTGTGTTCCCTTGATAGTGTTCCCCCAGGAGTATTTATTGGATAGTAGCAAATCTCAGGTTTTTGTTGTATTCATTATTATAATTACCTTTCTCATTTTGTAGCTGGGTTTTCAGTCCTTTGTTGTGATTTTCCTTAGGTTCTTTATCTGTGCCAGGATAACAGTGCTGGCACCACCAGGCTCATAGCAGGTCCCCTGAGCCAGAGCACCTCACTCACCTAGGGCCAGTAGTGGAGTCTGAATGGGAGGACAGGCATCAATGTAGATGCCTGATTGACATCTTGGTGTGTAAAGGACTGAAGTATTGTAGACCAAGCTCCAGGGTGGGGTGGGGTGAGACCCTGGGCACAGTAGTTCTCCCAGGCTGGAGTGCCTCACTCACCTAGGGGTAGTAGTCTGCTTTTTAAATATTATAAAATGAAATTTGCCAATAGCTGAAAAATCATTATAACTCAATAAATCAATATTTTCTAAATGATCAACTACTGATTTATAGACTCATACATGTGTAAAGGATTCATCAAAATTCTAAGGTACACAAAATGAACTTTAACTGAATAAAGTTTATTTGATAAAAGGCCAACTCCACAGTACAACTAACCTTTGGGGAACTATTATTTATCACTTTCATGTTATATCAAAGAAAAATATTCACAATTATCTGAAAAAAAGAACATACATAATATGCCTTACTTTTCCAACTATATATCCTCTGTGAGGCTGGATGGTTTTCAGATAACTTGAAATAAAACAGCATATCCCAAATATTGAATGCATCAGCAGTTATGAGACTACAACTGTCTTTTATCTTGCCAGTTAAAGAGATTTTCAAATATGCCTTATTGGGTATAAGTTTTTTGTTTTGTTTTACTTTCTTTTTCAAAAAATTAGCATGGAATTAACATGGAATAGCCTTACTAATGCTATCTTAATGAACCTATTAATGTGGCAAATTTTTGTTTCCAACTCTAATGTAAATATAAATAGATGTAACCCACTTGAAGAAGCTCTTGAATAACTTTTAAGAGTATAAAGGAACCCTAAAACATAAAACAATAGTTAAGCATTCCATATTGTGTAATATGATTGTCTCTAAATGAAATAATTACAGTCAAGTCTGAAAGCAGAGTCCGAGATAAAGACATGTTCAGGTAGATAATTTGGCTATGAGAGCTCAGAAAAATGTCAAAATGAGCAGAAATGAAAGGGAATACTAATGTATTACCAGGTAGCACACGCTTGTGGATCCCTTGGGGCCTTCTGTTAAGCTTTAGGAAATACTTCTTAGGATTTTTGCCCAAATCATGAAAGGCAGAAAACATTATATCAGTAAGGACAACCCAGAGATGTCCTTACACTGCCATTCCTTTCCTAGTTGTAGCACAACAGTGCTACTTTAATGCCCCTGAACATACGAATGTCTAACACCTGAGAAGCCCAGGGCAGGAAGCAAGAAATATATTTCATAGCATGATGGCACCTGGGTAAAGCTATGGGGAGATGATTGTTGCAAAGGTGACTACTAAGAAATCAAGACAAGAGGATACAAGATAATGCACAAGTGCTCAAAGTAATCCACTCCCTTTCACCACCCATATCTCTCCATGTCCTCTATTAAATGCAGTTGATCATGGAGTACTCATGAGGGTGATGAGCTAATTTAATCACCTCAAAAACTGATTACAGTTTTTGAGTATACACTATTGTATCAGGTCCCAAATCCATGCTTGCTATTTACCTTTTCTTCATTCATTTCTTACTCAACATCTCCTATCCCTGGACCAGCACTTGGATAAGCTTAGTTTACTGGCAGAATGGGTAGCCTAAGACTTTTCAATGGTATCTCTATACCTTCAATTGACTAGCCCACATTGGACTACATGTGTTATAAGTGTTTATTCAATTAGATCAGTGGGCACAAGAGCAATAAGGCATATCTCAGTGAATATCCAGCTCCATTGTAGCAGCAATCCTGGCTCCACATGGTAATCAGGGTCAATTACCCACAGCTTACAGTGACCAAATGAGAATTATAACTTCAGTTCATAACAATCCCATACTTTCAGTGCTGGTGGAAGTGTCCATCCCCACCCAAACCTGTCCATTTAATCTAGTAATGCAATATTCTACAAGTGGGTAAAGGCAATTGAGTATCCTCCTCAGTTCCTGGATTCATAAACTCTAAAGGGGTTATGACATCTTAAATCAGTCATTGCTTTACTGCATATACTATAAAATAAAAGACAAGGTCCAAACTACAGAGTATTATCCTGTAGCAGATCCATCAGCTGAAACCTTAACAAGCTAGTATAAAAATCTGTTAACATTGCAGAAATGGGTGATGAAATACAATGAGTGGATCTTATGCTCATCCATTGGTTTTTTGCAACCCTCTAATCACAACATTAACCTTTTTGTCAATAACACTGTGTGGGAACCCATGTCAATATATTTGGCACTCTTAATCATCAGAATGCAATGATGGCAGAGGCAGAGAATATATTGCCACATCAGAAGTAAAGAACTTATCATATCCCTGAAAGAAGAGATTTAGTAGAATCATCCTATCTCAGTATAGGTTTTTCCAAGGTAAAAGTTGTCTCTTCCCACAAGGGGAAAGTTGCCATAACTATTAAATTGAAGTGGTCAAGGGGATGTTTGGAATTCAAGGTTCTCAGGTTCACTCATGTTCATGGTCGAGTCCAGATAAAGTTTCAATCATTACCTCATACCATCCTGATTATGACATGGAGCTATATGAAGACCATGTAAGTCTTTTTGTGTATTCTTACTTGTGGCATTTAAACAAATAGGCCTTGCTTGGACCACCCATAGCACAGAGCACTAATGACTAGAATAATCACCCTCTACCTTGAAAACTAGAAAGGAAATCAAAATGTGCTCCTAAAACAATCCAAGTGCTTTGAAACATCCATACAGCCCAGAACATCCCTGTTGACTACTGAGGTAAAAGGATAAAATGAGGTGAAAGAAAGTATGTCAGAGCTGGTGGTCAACTTCTTGAGCCACACTAAGGGGAACCGAGGGCATTGTGAAATCTCTTGGAGGACTTTGCCTGACAAGAGTTGGTGTGGGCCCAATCAGGGGCAGTGAGATCCTTCCAGACTCTGATCCATGAAATTAGAACCCCACAATTGGGGCAGCTTGGACATTGAAAGTTCCCTAACCCCTATTCTAGAAGAGATCAAAAGCCAGGTGGAGTCAGATTAGACTCCATAAAAATCCCTACACCCAGAAGAATGACTTTAGAGTGAACTCACTTTAGAGTGAATATATCCTCTGGGAAGCAAACCAATAGCTTGTATACTTCCCTTCCTTACATAAGTGGCAACTGAAACAAGGGTTGAGAAGCAAGTGCAATTTTGGGAAACTACAATGATACATGCGCATACATGCTCCCCACCTCCCACACACACACATACACAGTGCCACCTTGGAGTCTAGTGCAAACTATTCCCAGAATGTAAACTTGGAGATTCAAATATCGTTCTTTCCACTGGGAGACCCAGACTTCATAGATCACAATCTCCAGAAGAAAGGAACAATTGGGAAGTGAACAGGAAACTGAATAAAGGCTAAGCACAAAATAAAGTTTACTGTATTAGAACAAAACAACTAGAAGTGATTAACATCACTTTTCGAAACAAGATTGTGTACTAAAGGCCTAGAACCTCCCCTCCACTTCCACATTACACGAGGTAAACGAAAAAGATAGACCCCCCAGTGATCAAACCACAGGTGCACATAAATAGCAATAAATAAGGCAACATATGTTGCTGGGAAGAAGGGACATCTTAGCATAAGAAAAGCAAAATGAGAAGGAAAGAAGTCCCAAAGCAAATATAAAGGGGGCAAAAATAGAGGAATTATCTGACAGTGACTTTAAAACAATAATATTTTTAAAATGCTAAATGACATACAAAAAGTCATTTCAGAAGACCAGAAGTCTGCCAGTCAATGGCAGACGGGTACCCACAAAATCTCAAAATGGAGATACAGGAACAAAGAAAGTTTTTCACTAAGAGAATGACACATAAAAATAAACAGCATGACTATATAAAGATATCATGAAAGTGATTCTGAATGAAATGCAGAAAAATTTAGTGATTTAAGTAGAATCAAAATAACAAAAGAAAGGATTTTACTTATAGAAGACTCAAGTGAAAAGAAATACACATTTAGCAGAAGAAAAAGTATCAACACAGGAAAAATGTGGAAACTCTATGGGAAATATAAGATTCAATTAGAAAAAGATAGCTACAAATATAAGATTTCTTGAAAATAAAGAAGAAATAGAATTAGAAAAGCCTATTCAAAAAATGAGAACTTTGCAAACCTACAAAATAAATTAAGTATCTCTCCAGTATGCAGAGTGAATACCTAAATTATTAGATTCATAAAGATATACATCCATATATATCATTGTCAAGCTATCAAAAATCAAAGATAAAGAAAATAGTTCCAGAAAGCAAGAGGAAACATTATATATTACAAGGATGTCCAAATTAAGATTTATCCATGCTTTAGTCCAGGCACTATCCAAATAAGAAAAGAGTGAAAGAAAATATTTGTAGTCCTAAAAGAGAAGAGCTGTCAGTCAAGAATTCTTTATCCTGTGAAAGTATCATTTAAGTATGAAGGGGTAATAAAGGTTTTTTTCAGACAAGTAGAAACTAACAGTGTTTGACAGAACTATTATTTTCATGTAGCATTGAAGGCATTTTCCACAAGAAAAGAAAAACTTAAGCACAAATTCCTTTGCAAGGACAAGAGGATTATAACACTGGTCCAATAAGTTAAAAACAGATTGAGGGGGAGACAGAAATGGATAAAACCAGTATAATTAAATGATAGAGAGCAGATATATGTTCATAAGGAATTAAACACAAGAATACAAGTAAAACTTTCAAAGTAACCATTAACCAAAAATCCAGTATAGACACTTGTGGAGGAGGAAGCAAAGAAATTTATGTAAGTAAAATAAAGAAAGCTATCCAGAAGGAGTACAGAGAAACAAAAGGAAAAAAAAAAAAACAGAAAAAATAGAACAATTGAAAATGAAAAACAAAATGAGTGAAAACAAAACACTCATATCAACAATTATCTATATATGAAATATTTGAATTCACCAATAAAAAGTCATAGATCAACAATATAGATGAATCCATTACAGCCATTAATACTTTGTTTACAGGGGTCAGCAGCCCAGCAACCCCCCATACAGGCCAGAAGTGGGCCCCTTGCAGGTCTGCAAGCAGCCAAACCAAGCAGTAGAGTCATCTACCTAGCAACTCAGGTGAGTGAGTGTGGCTCAGCCCTCCCACAGTAAGGACTTAGGACTCCAGTCTGCATAGCCAGCCAACAGTACCAGAGACTTTGAGTCTTAATGCCCCAGGCATGGGGGCAGGGAAGTGAGGCCAGCAGCCCAGCAACCCCCCATATAGGCCAGAAGCACCAGGAATACACAGTGTCCCCAGTGCAGACAATATAACCAAGGACACAGACTAAGAAAAGACACTAATACTCCCCCTGCCAAAAAGAACCCAAGGCAAGAACTAAAGTCTCTACTAATCAAAGCCCATCTTAGAGGAACACAGGAAAGTAGATCAGTCCCAACAGTCTTCATGGTGACAAATAATGAGAAAAAAGACAAAATATACCATAAAAAACACACTCATCTATCATGTTCTTTCACCAAAAAGAAAAGTCCAACAAAAACAGTAAAATAATTCACCTATGCAGCATAGGAACAAAGGTAGAATTATGTACAAACTATAAGAAGACTATAGCATGTCAACCAATAAAGACCATAGTCACTCAATATGTAGAGGAAGCCCAAAAGCAAAACACAGGAAAGAGGAAAAAGACAAATACCCAAGCAAGTCCCATAGAAACCAATACAGCACCAAAGGAAAGACAACCCCCAGAGACCAACAAATATAACATTAAAGAAATAGCCCATCTCCCAAACAAAAAACTGAAATTTTTCATGATGCAATTATGCAAAGAACTATTGGGAGAATTAGAAAAATGCAAAGCAAAAGAAAATAGTGTGACAGAAAAACTGAGCAAGTTAGAAGAAGAAATGGGAAAAACTTGAGAAAGAAAACAGCAATAAGAATAACAAAACAACAAAACAGCTCTAAGAATAATTGATCAATTGAAGAATGAGATTGAACATCTAAAATAGAAAGAGAAAAAGACCCCGGATTTAAAGGAAACAACAGAGGAGCTCAAAAATGCAGATAAATGCCATGAAAGCAGACGAGGTGAAATAGAAGGATGGATCAGTATCCTTAAGGATACTGATACAGAGAGAATGAAAAAGGAGAAAGAAAGAAAGAAAGAAAGAAAGAAAGAAAGAAAGAAAGAAAGAAAGAAAGAAAGAAAGAAAGAAAGAAAGAAAGAAAGAAAGAAAGAAAGAAAGAAAGAAAGAAAGAGAAGCTGGGCATGGTGGCTCATGCTGTAAGCTTCAGCCTATGAAATGGCGGGGACTAGGGATGATGGTTCAAGTCCCGCCTGGGCATGTAGTGAGACCTAGTTCCAAAAAAATATAGCTGGGCATGGTGGCATGCACCTGTAATCCCAGTTACCTGGGAAGCTGAAGCTGGGGTTACTTGAGTCTGTGGTACCTCAGGCAACATAAGTCTGCAGTTCCACTGGTAAAAATAATGAGATACAGTCTCAAAAAAAAAAGAGAGAGAAAGAGAGATTCAAGCAAAAAGAATAAAGAAGTCAGAAACCTGTCTGACTCCTTATAAAAAGGAATTATGAGAGTAATTGGAATTCCAGAAGAAGAGACATATGGGAAATGAAAGACTATTTAAGGAAATAATGGAGGACAATTTCCCAAAACTGAAGAAAGAACTGAAGATGGACATACAGAAAGGCAAAAGAACACCAGATTACATCAACTAAAGATAAACCACAACAAGACACATCATTGTAAAACTCCCAAGAGTCCAAGATAAGGCAAGAATAATGAAACTGACCAAATAAAAGAAACAGGTAACATACAAAGGAAATCCTATTAGACTGACCTCAGAATTCTCTGAAGAGACACTCCTGGCAAGGAGAACATGAAGCTACACTTTCAAAAAACTCCAAGACAAAAAATACCAGCCAATTAACCCTACAAAGTTATCTTTCCTTTATGAAGGAAGAATTAAAAACCCTCTCAGACAGCAAAGATTACAGGAATTTGCTTCCACTAAACCACTACTCCAAGAAATCCTGCCAGAAGCCCTAAGATCAAAAGCACCAGAAGAATATACAAAAAGATCAAAACAAGGAAGCAAATCAGCAGTTCAATATGACCACCAAACAACCAACTTCAGAATCTCAAATATCAACAATGGAACAAAACAAAAAGCAAATCAGAACCGCAAAATGTTGACCAAAAAACCAACATCAGAATCCCAAGTATCAATCACCACACTAAATGTCAATGGTCTAAATTCATCAATTAAAAGACACAGAATAAAAAAGTAGACCAAAAAACAAGTGTGTTTCTGCTGCCTGCAGAAAACACACTTGAACTCAAAAGATAAACACAGTAAAAAAGTAAAAGGGCATGACAGCAATTCTGCAAGCAAACAGCCCCCAGAAGAAGGCAGGCGTTGCCATATTAATAGCAGATAAAGGAGACTTTAAGCTAAAAAAAAGTGACAAGGGACAAAGGACACTATATAATGGTAAAAGAGTCAATACATCACAAGAACATAACAATTATTGACATATACTCATCAAATGAGGGAGAATTGAAATTCATCAAACAACTGCTAACAGCACTGAAAACAGACATCAGTGAAAATACATATGTGGTTAAAAAATCCTACCAAACTCAATACAGCAGGATATAAAGAAAATTATCCATCATAATTCAAATAAGCTCCATCACAAGGATGAAAGTTTGATTCAATAAATGTAAATCAGTTAATGTCATCCACCGGATCAACAGAAAGGAAAACAAAAATTACATAATAATCTCAATATATACAAAAAGAGTATTTGACAACATTAAACATCCATGTACTATAAAGACCCTCCAAAACAGAAGAAAAACTGAAATGGTTCTAAATATTTATAAAAACATATATGGTAAACCTATAACATACTCAGTGGTGAAAAGTTGAAAGCATTTCCACAAAGACCAAGAATTCAACGTAGTCCTGGAAGTTATAGCTGAAGCAATCATGCAAGAAAAAGACATAAAAGGAATTCAAATTGGAAAAGATGTGAAACTGTCACTGTTTCCAAATAATGTAATAATATACTTAGAGAAACCAAAAGATATATATATATACTAAGAAGGCAGATACAAATTCAGTATACATATACACAAGTCAGTGGTCTTTGTGTATGACAGCAATATAGCAGAAGGGTTAGGAATACAGTTCTGTTTCAAGGAGGAGATTGTAGGGGGAGGAGAAAAAAATATTTGGGAATTAATCTAACCAGGTGAAGGACTTGTTTATTGAAAACTATAAAACTCTATTAAAGAGGGGGAAATAGTTCAAAGAAATGGAAAGATATCCCATGCTCGTGGCTGGAGAGAATTAACATAATTCAAATAGCCATATTACTCAAAATAATTTACAGATCTAATGCAATGCCAATCAAAACATCAGTGTCTTTTTCTAAAGGAAATAAATCAACTGTAAAATTTATATGGAACCACAAAAGTCCCTGAGTAGATTATTAAAAAAAATTTGAGAGAGAAGATGAAAAACAGAGGTCTCACATTTTCTTACTTCAAACAAAATTACACAGAAACAATACTAAAAGCAATATTTACTGGAACAAATACTGAAGCTCAGACACCTGGAACAGAATAGAAGCCTCAGAGATGAATAAAAAAAACTACTGAGTGCTTGTTTTCAACAAAAGTATTAAGGACATACAGTACAGAAAAGATAATCTTTTTAATAAATTGCTCTGGGAAACATAGATAGCCATGTGCAAAAAATATATAAGACCCATATTTAACACCTCACACAAATTTTTCTCAAAGTGGGTTGAAGATTTGGAGAAAAATAACTGAAACCATAAAATATTGAAAGAAAATTTGGGGACACATACAGGGTATCTACCACAAAGTTGCATTTGGGAATACAACCCAAGCATCAAGAAAAACAAAAGTTAAAAAAAAAGTCTAAATACATCAAACTTAAAAGATTTTGTACCACAAACAAGCAAACAAACAAATAAATAAATAAAAAGGCATACTATCAAGTAGAAAAATATTTGCAACCATAACATCTGACAAAGGGTTAATCACTAAAGTTTATGAAATACTTACATAATCCAGCAATAGCAATAACAAAAAAATGACCCAATTAAAAGAATAGGTAAAGGACATCAATAGACACTTCTTTAAAGAAGACATTCAGATGGCCTGGAGACATATGGAAAAATGTTCAGCATCCATTATTAAGAGAAAAATGCAAATTAAAAACACATCGAGATACCATCTCACCCCTATGATAATGGCCCATATAAAAAAGAACAGAATTGGCATTGTTGCCAAAGTTGCAGTGGAAAAGGAACTAAAGGAACTCTTTTCACTGTTCATGGAAATGAAAGCTAGTACAACCCCTATGGAAAACAGTGTGATGGTGCCTCAGGAAAATAAGGAAATTCCATTGACCCAACAATACTGCACTTAGCTGTGTACCCAAATAAGATGAAAAATTTAACATGAAAAGATCTATCTATACTTATGTACATAGCAGCGCTGTTTATCAAGGGAGCAACCCAGGTACCCTTCAACATATGAATGGATAAAGAAACTGTGGGGCATATGTTCAATGAAATATTACAGCTGTGGTGCAAAAGGAAGTGGTGCCATAATTTTAAATTATAAACATTTGATGTTGGAAAAGATAAAGGTGAAACAAATGCCCTCACACTTTATTGTAAAATTGAGAGAGTTGGATGTGAATTGTGAAGTATAATTTGTTTAGAAACATTAAAGACATTAAAACATTTTAGGTGCCTATGTCATGCTAAATCCTACTAAATCCTCTGACTCTAATCAAAATAGATAGCATGAAAATGTAGGTTTTCCTGGTTTCACCATAGGCTTAATATGGAATGATTTAAGCTCTGTTTGACATTAAGATACTGTTTCATGACTAACTTCTCTCAAAACCCTAAATGATATTTTATTCTGTCAAAATATAACAAATGAAAACTTTTCTTGAATATTCATTGTTTTCCATTTCATTCTCCATCCACCCAAGAAGTATGATAATTAGATGTTTTGTCTAGAAACTAGACACAGAATAAGATAAGATAGACTGAAGAAAAATGCCAAAGGGTAACACAAAGCTAAATTGTAAAATGAAGATATATCCCTTTATTTTATTCAGGTTATACCAGGGCATAATGAGTGACATAGTTGGGAAGGGACACCAATAAAGAGAAACTGCTAAGATGATACACACACTTTGAGCAGTTGTGGAAAGACACACTGGGGGTGGAGTCTGGCATTAGGGAATAAAAAGCCACAAAAAAAAAAAAAAAAAAAAGCAGCATGGAGAGGAACACCATTCACATACTTTGAACCCAGGAAATGCTGCTGCCCAGAAAGAAGTTGGCACCCTGGGATTGGTCACTCTATGGATGAGGAAAAGTTATGAGAGATGCAAGTACAGGCCTCTGGTCTGAAAATTGGAATTTGGACCTCTGAAAAGAAAGGACAGCTTGCCGGAAAACTCAGAATCTCTATGTTGGAAAGCTTGCTGTGTGTACTGAACAAACTTGGAAGCTCTGTGTGCAGGAAAACTTGGCACCTGGAAACTTTCAAGTCTTTGTATCTCCAGCAAGCATAGCTTGCTGGGAAACTGGACTTCACATGAAATACCTGCTTTATTTTTGGAGCAGTGAGAAAATACCATCTGAGACATGTGCTTCTTTGTAAACACTTGTTTAAGTCTGCAGTGGTATACAGGAATCATCTTGAAAACATTTTAAGACTTTGAAATTGAACAATAACTGGTAAGTTAACTGGACACTCACGGCTTCAGTGACTGTTCTCTCTTTTTTATTAATATATCTTGTCATTATTGTTTGAATTGTATTGTTATTGACTTGCAATTTTGCATGACAGTGGAAGAACCCAGAGTTATGGTTTAGCTATAGGCTTCTCTGCTGCTTAGTTTTGGTCCCTTTTCCTCTCAGTTTCAAGATTGTCTTTAATTTTTCTCAGTAGTGTTTTGTAATTTTGACTAAGAAGTATTACACACCTTTAATTAGATCTATTCCTAGCTTGAAAAAACTGTTTCAGGACATAGAAATACCATCATTCAGATTTGAGGTTCAAAATTATATACCCCATGTGGTCAAGTAAATGAATGAATAATGAAAATGAGAACAGAAATTCAGTTGAAATAGTGCATACAAGGTTATTTTATGTCCTAGCTCACTTGGGGCATCCAGCATAACCATGATTAAATTAACACCAAGGAGCATGCTCAGTTGTAGTATTCACAGTGCCCTTAGAATAAGGATGAACTACTCTCTCAGGAGACCCTCAGTCAGCCTTGAAACTAATGATGGGAATGAATTGCTCCCAGAGATCTAGAAAGACGAGGAGTTGTACAACAAGTTGTGCCTGCTAGTGGAAATAGAGTAAGCAGAGCCACTTTTTTTGTGGGGATGTTCATATGAGCTTTATCATTGTGAACCCACAGTTCTTTTAAAAATAATTTTAAGTGGAAAGTCAGTCTGATGTAGGCCAGTAACACAGCTCTCTAACAAGCTGGCTTCAACCAAAAAAAATTTTTTTCAGAAGTAGCTAAAAGACTGCCTTTGAGCTTACATTTGGCCTGAAATAAATTTGGTTTGCCCACAAACATGGGAGTGGGGTAAGGGTTAATTGAGTAAACATAATAAAAGGGCAATTACATATAAAATTCCAGATTTTTTTTTTTTACTATTTCTTGAAGAATGATAGAATACAGTAACTCTGGCCTTGAATGGCCACATGCAAGCTGGACCTTTAAAAGGGGAGATGGGCACCAGATTTTCCATGTTCCACACTAATTGCTCAACATATTTATGTTACCTGTTTGACTCCCCTATAGGCATTCCAAATCAATTTTTATTCTATTGTGCAATAATCAAAGTTGTCTCTGTAAACAAACACTCATAAAGACTTTAAACAATACAGATATCTGGATTCTAGTCATAATTTGCTGAGTCGGCTTTATATGGGTGAGGCTCAGCCTCATCTCCTGGTGATCCAATACCTTTACGGTTGAGAGCTTTGAATCTAAAGAAATGAATTTCTAGGACAGTCCTCCATAAACATTTCCCTCAAGCTTCTGATAACAATTGAAAATCCATGAAGTCAAGGTTCATCTTCAAGGCAGTTATTTTTTTGATTCCTCATCAACTATAACAGTTAGCTAAGCTTGGAGCAGAGTTAATATCTTTATTAACTTTATATATCTTTATATACTTCCAAAAAAATGTTATACCATATCTCTTTGGTTCCTAGAAAGCATTTTTAGAAGTCAAAATTCTCTATAAATAACTTAGAACTGCCCCCAACATAAGAGCATGTAGGTAATAGCTCCTGATCCTACCCTACGAAGAACAGGAAGATATTCCACTACCAATGCCTGCTGGTCTGGCAATATTTTGTTACCAGGAGAATTTTCAAACCACACTTCCTCTATTGTCACAGACAGGATAACTGGAGAAAAATCATCATCTCCAGTGTTCTCTAAGTTGGAGTGATTTTATTTCCCCCATATGTGTATACCTCATTCTTTCCCGGTATCTATCCTCAATGGGATCTGGAGACATCAAGACAGAATGAGGATCAAGGTATTCCAGGTGGCTCATTCACACATGCTTTCCCCATTTCCTCTAAGACACCTATAAGGAAACAGAACTACACTATGAAGAAGAAATAATATCCCACTAATAACACAACTGTTGAACACCTCCCATATGCTAGAGTGTTTACACAGTGAGTACTACAACAATGAGCAAAGAGCAAAGATATCTCTGCCTTTTGGTATGAACATTCTAGTAAGAGGTAGGATGACAAACAAAACAAGTGAGGAAATAGATAATATCATGTGGTGATAAGTCACCTGGAAAAACTGAGAGGAAAGGAAGTAAATAAGGAGCTTTGGGAAGGCAAGTATAGGTGGTATGACCGGAACTGTTTTCTTGAAAATCTTAGTAAAGATCTCAGTGAGTTTAGATAGTGGAGGTTGGCAGAACATCATTGGTAGAATAAAAATCTTGTAGACAGGCTCCAAGATGGAAGAGCCAGATATGCCAGGAAGATGAAGGAGGCATCTGAAACTAGGAAGGAGATTAATGTTGGAAAGACTATGAATATTTGGATGATCTACATATCACCCAAAAGTGGGTCACATGAGTGTAGCAGGAGTAACATGTCTTCCATTTCCAAGTGCAATTTAAACCACTTACAATTCCCATCCTTAGGACCAAGTTTCAAAAGTGATTGAAGGAAAATTTTAGGAACACTTCTGGGCCACTGTGGTTATATCATACTATCATGCTTGTTTGTGGGATACCAGTACTCCTACCACACTTTCATACAAAATGATTGTACTTATCACAAAAATTCTTGAAAATTCACCATATGCTTGCACAACTGGATCCAGTGCATTGTGGGGAGAACTGAGGTTAAGAGAGCTGTGACAAAAAAAAAAAGAATATCTTCTATACCTGATCATTTGAAATAATTATGTGATGAATGTTAAAAATGAACCATTGAGAACAAAGTAGGAAGTACTTCTGAGTTTTTATCTTATAGCATTACTCTTTCATAAAAAAAAATTTAGAAGAACAAATCAGGCTTCATTTCAAGAGGTGAATCAGATTGAATTCCAAATGTAAGCAACAGAAATAAATTTTATCTTAAAGAAATAGGGGGATTGAGCTCTCCTGCCTGTGACTTTCTCCTTTTCCTAATAAACCTGTCCTTCTAAAGTGGAGGTTATTGAAAACATATTTGATGGTAGAGAATCAAAAATAGGCTAAAGAGTCAGGATTAGAAAATGAAATATCCAGAAACTGAAAGTACATTTGTTCTTTAGAGAAAAATTGGAATGAGGAAACCATGATAAAGAGAATGAATTGTTTCCTTGACTGAAACAACATGGTACATGGCTAGATATAGAATGTGAAAAAGGAATTATCAAATGACTCTGGACCAGATAATGACAGACAGGGAGCATTCAGTAGACACAGAATTTCCGAGGCCCAACAGGCCAGTGATTTCACTTCTACATTAATGAGAAAGGACTCCTTATTAACACTAGACTCACTTTTTTTTTTGTTTTAAGAGTTCATTATTTTTAACTGAACATATATTTATATACATATATAAAACACGTGACTTAATAAACTGCATATACATTGTCCCACAAAATATATTTAATATTGCCCAACCCACCTTTAATTGTTTTTATAGAAATCCAAGCTAAGTCCTTTGTGTGTTGTTAAATGTATATTGAACATTATATTTATATGTCTCTTTCCTAATCAGTTGAATCAGTTGTATTATAAATGAAAAATATGTAATAAATAGTTGGGTGGGGTGAAAAGTTAAACTTTTGGAATATAATCTAAATGACTACTTTTTATTCTCTGTGGTTTGAACTCTCTATTAGGTCTTAGATTTTATGTATGCCAGGAAAAGAAGGAAGATTTTCCACTGAAGACCACTCATGGTTTTCATCTGATGTCTCTGTGTCTGTGAGCAGAGGATTTCTAGTAATTGGTCAGAGACAATATTCCCTGACCTTCTTGAAGGCTAGTCCTCTCTTCACCTGCTTTGAGCTCTGAAGTTTTGCATGGAATCTTCCCATGATGTCTTCCCACAATGCAATCTGTCAATCACCTTGTTTAGTAACATCTAACTTTAAAATCAACTTCTGATCCAGTAGTATTTGTTGGATGGAGCTTATCCACTTACTTCCTTTACCTGTGTAGAAGTGTTAGTTCTGTCTTTGAAATGTGAGGTCCAGGTTCACTGATCATGTTTCTTCTACTCCTAATGTCCACATCCTTCACTCCACCACTCTGCTCACCGAGGTTGGGATTTGCTCTGGTGGCATCTGTGCTGCTTTATACCTGTCCCCACCAGATTTAGCAGATAAAACTTAAGGTGCTGAGTGAAATTTTATTTCAAATAACAAATAACATGACAATATTTATCTGAAAATCTGATTTAAGTAGGTGCCCCTATTTTGGAGCCAGAGCAGAGTTCTCCCCCCTAGATCCATAGTGGGGCCCACCTTTAGCACCTGATCACCCACCTCCGTGCAGGGTGGGTTACACACACTAATGGTGTGTGGGTGAGGTTTGAGACATGAAGTCTTTTGAATATCGACCAATCAGGTTTGAGATAGTACTAACGATGATCAAGTGTTGGAAACAGCCAATTTTAACATCAGGCCAGTGAGGTTTGAAAGACAGGCACCCTGAAGGTGGGATAAACCAGGGATTCAGTCAGTTTCAGACATCCAGACTCCAGATATTCATTCACTCATCCAACTCTCCCAAGAAAGTCATTGATGCAGACCTCTAAAACTCCTCTCGACCTCCAGCTTGTGATGGTCCCTTCACACCACAACCAGGATATTACCCTTGACTGCTGATCCCTGATCCACAGGCACTGCCCATGACTGTCACCTTGCCTGACCACTACTCCTGCCTAGGGCCTTGCACCAAATGTCAATTACCTCCTGACTGGCCTTGCATGCTTGTACCTGGGCCTCTGAAAGAGTTATAACAATTGGCAACACCTCCCAGAGCTGTAGACCACTTCTGATCCTCCAGCACTGCCACCTGACCACTGCTCCTACCACTGGTACATTTTACATCACTCTTTAGCACTGTCACCTCCAATATTGTCTAGTCTACCCTCTAGCTCTGCCAGGCCTACAGATAAGTGCTTCTGGTTACTGAGGTGCCAGTTCAGCAGCACTACCTGTCATCACCTCCAGCTGCTGCCATGAATTGGATCCTGATCCCCTACTTACCAGTGTGCCACCAACTCCAGTCACTCTTTGGAGGGACAATGTATCTTGCTTGAGTAGTTTTTTGTTTGGACAACTGTAGACACTATCTGAGGTATGACAGATGAGCTTTTGCAATCTTAGGAACTATTTCCTTCCTTCTAATGGTCTTCTCTCTCTCATCTTTTTGGTTTTTGTTTGTTTTTTGTTTCCTTTTAAGTGTAATATGAAAATTTTATTATAATATAGGCTTTTTCTTATTTTGCTCTATTATTAAATTATATTATAAATAATCATAAAACACACAGTTTCTAAAGTTGAAATATTATTTCCATGCTAACCACACCCTGTGTCATGGACACATGTATCCCTAAAGTCTATGAACATATGTGATAGTAAATTTTACCATCAAAGAGTCATATCATTGTAAAGTTAATTTTCACACCATCTTGAGGACTTGGACATTAGTCTAAAATGGTATAAGAAAGTTTCATCCTATTCAATAGCTCCTTCCTGAGGAAAAGCATTTTTCAGATGTGACTCACTGTTGTTAAACAGATGCTCTACACACATAACATTCACTGAAGGTCTAAGGACCTATCACGTACATAAAAAATATGAGAGAGACAATTAATAGTTTTCTTTTTCTCATTCTCTTTTCAGAAAAAGGATCCTGCATAAATTCAGTGGAAATTTTTGTACAATAATCCATACTTCACTAGAACAAAAACAGAAACACAGACCAATGGAACCTAATTAAAAACCCAGAAATAAAATCAAGGTCTTTGGTTGTTGCACTCTGAGAGCTTGAGTCATCTCCTAAAATTTCAAGGATAATGGTAAGGACCCACAAACCTCATTTCAAATTCATACCTCATTTCATAGGTGGTAAATCTGATGGAAGAACTAATAGGTCAAAAGCTTACTAATTCTTCTCTCCTTGGGCACTCCGTTTCCAGTATAGATTCATCTTTGAAGTGTTGTCTGCGCTATTTTAAAATTATGGGAAGAAGACCAACAAAGACTATCTATAAATTAACTCTCAAAGAATCTATTGGCTCAGCTAACAAAAAGCACCAAAAGCAGCTCCATGGTAATAATACCTTGTGGTTTCAGAGACCCAAGGGTTTTTGCAAATGCATAGGCGCACTACAACTTTGAAAATTCTTTTACATAGATTGACATCTCAAGTCCCTACAGAAGCTCTGGGAAAAAGGTATCTGTGCCTTTCTCTGATTAGACAACTGCGACTAATGGCAGTATTTAGCATTTATGAAAAACTACTTCAGAAATCAAAAAACAGTCAGAGACCCAGACTCCCAAATGTATGATTGTGTCACCAGGCTGTGCTCCTCAGTTAGTAGTGTTTTGTTTCTTGCATGTCCATGGAACATGACCCATGACCCAGTCCTCACAACCCAGGCCTCGGATTCCTTTTCAAAGTAAAGGTGGAAAATTTCTGGTATCAATCTGTAAAATTATTGGCTAGTACTTAGAAGACAAATTAAGTCCAAACCATTAAAATGTTAGTATAAATTAGCTCATAGTTTTAATGGGGAAGTCTAAATAGTAGTATTACTTACTGTTTTCCATGCACTCCTTTCTCCTTCTCCATCTCCCCAAGGAAGGAAAACTAAACACAGACCCAAAGAAGCTGCTCCCCTTTGGTGGGATCTACAAATTCTCAGAAGCAAACAGTCTCTACATACTGTAAAACTCTCTGTCTGCAGGGAAAGAAGATGCACAGGGATAAAAGCAGAATATGGAGAACCAGCCAAGTCACATTACAGAGAGATCTAGACACAGTCATCAGTTCAGACCATGCTGGGGGAGTAACCTTTTACATCCAGTCACCATACAAGTTCTGCCTCAGAGTGTTCATAAGCTATGTAAGTAGAAAAACAGAGTCAGAGAAGCCTTCCTCTCCTCTCTTTATGGGGATGTGACAAAAAAAATGGTAATAATAACACTAATATCATAAAGCAAAACTAATAATGGGCCTTCTTAAAAGGAACATTCATATTCTTGTAACCAGACCAGGTCTCCAGTCTGAAGGTTCTCACTGCTCCATCTGAAGTTTCTGTTTGAAACCAGGAATAGAGATGATTGAGTGCTAAGTAAGGATGGTGTGCAAGCCTACATCCCACATACACAACACAATGACCACAAATGTCTTATGGCTACTATGGTGATAACTACCATGGCAGTCACTGAGCAGGTGTCAGAGAGTAGATGAAATCAGGAAGAAGTTTCTAGTGCAACAGAAATGTGCAGTAGAGCTACCCCTGCATCAACACCTCTAGAAACTAATACCTATGTCCATGAGGATTGGAGTTTAGACATCTGTCACCCAGAAGACCCCTGCCAAGATTGCATAGAGCAATAGGACGTGAAAGCAGAAACACCTTAGAGAGTAAGTGACTCCTTTTTTTTTCTAGTTTCTCTTGCACATCTGATGTCTTGAAAATAATGGAAAAAAAACCTGAAAGGGAACTGGAAGAAGCATGAGCAGATCATACCTTTTGTGTTTCAAGGATTCATGAAAACCAGTTCTTAAAAGACAGAGCATAGGTGTTAAGTGAATAAGATACTGAATAAATTTTTCCCATCACCAATGGTTTCCTTATTAGCAATGTTGTCTGTATAATAATTTAGTATACATATATAACTAGGGTGAAATTTTAGCACATTATTTAAACATTTTATTAAATATTTTCAAAAATATTCAAATGTGAAGACTGTAACACTTCAAAATACTTATCATAATCCATACAGATTGTAATAGTCTTGCTTAGTTTTAGCCCTGTCCAAAACCCTCACATCATTACTCCCTAGTACTATTTTTTACAAAATCCCAACATATTTCCATTTGTCTATAAATAGTTCAGTATGTATCCCTAAAAGGCAAGAATTCTAGACTGAAATTTTTATTGTTCTAAACTAAATTGGATTCTATGGGATTTGTTTGAGGCACACACATAAAAAATGAAAAAGAAATTTTCCATAGACTAAGGGTTAAGGTCTTGGTTAGAATTTAATTAAAAGTTAATAATATTTACACATCACTACTACAATTTAGGCTCTTTAATAAAAGTATTACAACTTGAGCATAAACCATTTTATAGGATTCATACAATGAGTTGATTCAAGAGCAACAGGCTGGGAATCACATGGCCTCAACCATAAAGATGGAAGTGCCAGTGTTAAAAAAAAAATCAGGAGTCTCCAAGGAAAGGGTAGATGAGCAAGATGACCACACCCACCTTCAGGGAGACAAGAACATATCTGGCTTATATATACTAATTTTGATTCTAAATTGATATTTAAAGTTGTTATTTTATTTTTTTAATATTTTAGTTTATATAATTTCATTATTTTAAAAATTAATTGTATATATATAGACACAAATACACACACAGAGAAACATATATATATATATATATATATATATATATATATATACTTATTGCACCATTGACTATCCCGAGGGTTCTCCCACCAAATTATCACCCATGCAGGATAGGGGGAGGAAGGAAAAATTGGGAGAGGGGTGGGTACAAGAGATTAAACTGATTCACAAATGATATTCAAAGTTTTTAAAGACTAACAAAGTAATTGTGTTGTGGCAAGTACAGTAAAAAGAGGAATCACTTAGAAGATTGTATGGTACAAAACGACTTCATAAAAATTTTAAAATAGACTAAAGGCTGAGTTTTAATGCTGGGAACTCCAGCAGGAAAAGCTGCTCACAGCACAGGGACCTGAAAGGGTGCTGTCTCACAGGACTGGCTCCTGTTCTTAGGTAACACACCTATGGGCTAGGGAGGGTCCTGTGTTGGGACTGAGTTTACCAAAGATTGAGTTTTAATGCTGGGAATCCCAATGGGAAAAGCTGCTCACAGCACAGTGCCTGGAAATACCAGCACTGATACATGGCACTGGCACAGAATAGGGAACCAAAGCACTGACTACCCAAGTCTGTCAAGACACCCCAACCAAAAAGGTTTATACAACAAACCATAGACACACCACTAAATAAGGCCACAAGCTCAGGGGCACAAATAAACATTTAAAACCCATCAATCTAAAAGAGGAGAAAGAACAAAGAAAAGAATATGATAGAAAGAAATACGATACGATAGAAACCACATATGCACACCACATCCATTGACTGAAAAGGAACTTGTCCCCCCAAATAGCCAACAAAACAAGATATATCCACAACAACAAAAGCACAAAGGCAAAAATAACCACAACTTGGTAAGCTTTGCCATGCCATCTACTTCAAAAATGGCAGTGAATCAATCCATAGAGCAAGCCCAAAGGGAAAACACAAGAAGGAGGAAGAATTCAAATATTCAAGCAAGTCCTAAGAATAACTCATCACAAAAGGATAAACACCCTGTGGAAATAAACTGGAGGACATGAAAGAAATGTTATCTATGTCAGGCAAAAAATTCAGAATCTATTTGCTAAAAACATTAAAGGAAGCAAGGGAAGATGGGGGAAAAGGGGAAAGCAAGAAGTCAGAAACTTTCAATGAGCTAAGAGAAGTAAAAAAATATTAAAAAAAAGAAAGGAGGAAAATTAGCAATATCACTCATGAAAAGAATGAGATTGAAACCCTCAAAAAGAAACTGAACAAGATAAAATTTCTAATAGGAGCAATAGAAGAGCTCAAAAATGCAGGGAAATAAAGCAAAGCAGATTAGAAGAAATAGAAGAAAGAATTAGCACACTAGAGAACACAGAAGTAGAGAGGATGGAGAAAGAAAAAGACAGAGAAAAACAAAGTAAGAAGACAGAAGAAAAAAATCAGAAATCAGTCAGGTACCCTAAAGAAAACAAATATAAGAGTAATTGTAATCCCAGATGGAGAAGAGAAACACATAGAATCCAAAGGGCCTTTCAATGAAATAATGGAGAATTTCCCAAATCTGAAGAAAGAAATTAAAGTAGACATAGAAAAGCAAAAAGGACACCAAACTACTTTAATGAAAGAAAAAACACAGCAAGAGACATCATAGTAAAAGTTTAAAGAGCCAAAGATAAAGAAAAAGTTATGAGAATAACAAGAGAAAGGACACAACCTACAAAGGAAAACCCATTAGACTGATTTCAGACTTCTCAGAAGAAACACTCGAAGCAAGGAGAGAATGGGGCCATATCTTCAAAGTGCTCCAAGACAAAAGTACCAGCCAAAATACTCTATCCAGCAAAACTCTCCTTTCTTTATGAAGGAAAAATTAGGAACAAAGCCTCCAGACAAACAAAGCCTCCAGAAATTTGCTACCACCAAACCCCCACTCCAAGAACTTCTGCAAGAAGCTCTAAGTTCAAAAACCACAGAAGAATAAAAAGAACAAATAATTAAAAAAAAAAAAAACACAAGAAGAAGAAACTAAAACAGAACCTTACATGACCACCAGGAACCCAGTGCCAGAACCTCAAACATCAATAACTATTCTAAATATCAATGGATAAATTCATCAGTCAAAAGACACAGAGTTGCAAACTGGATTAAAACCCAACTGGACAGAACCCAACATTCTGCTGCCTCCAAGAAACACATCTGATCTCAAAAGATAAGCATACATTGAAGGTAAAAGGATGGAAAACAATTCTACAAGGAAATAAGCCCCCCCAAAAGGCAGGAGAAGCCATTCTTATAGCAGACAAAGCAGATTTCAAAATAAAGGATAAAGAAGGTCATTACCTAATGGTTCAAGGGTCAACCCATAAAAAAGACAGTAACAATTTATCAACATATACTCACCAAATGAGGTGCACCAAGATTCATTAGACAGCTACTAAGAGAAGTGAAAACAAATATTGGTGAAAAAACACATGTAGTAGGAGACTTTAACACCCCACTGTTAACAAAGGACAGATAAAAAAAAAAAAAACAGCTAGACAGGGACACAAAAGCCTTAAAAGAAGACCTGGACAAAATTGACCTTATAGATATCTACAGGACACTACACCCACAAGGAAAAGAATGCACCTTCTTCTCAAATGCACATGGATCATTCCCTAAAATTGACCACATACTAGGCCACAAGGCAAAATTGAATAAACACATAAAGATTAATATAATACCAACTTTCTTCTGAGATCAAAAAGGCATCAAACTAGAAATCAACATTGAAAGCAAGAGGAAAGCAAGAGGAGCATCCAATACTTGGAGATGAACAACATGCTACTTTGAAACAAACAACAAAGACACAGCATTCCAAAATGTCTGGGATGCAGCAAAAGCATATTTAAGAGGAAGGTTCATAGCAGTACAGGCCCATATCAAAAAGCAAGATAATAACCAAAGAAATAACTTTATCTCACAATTCAAAAAAATTAGAAAAAGAGCAACAATAAAAAACCCCCAAACCCAGCAGAAGACAAGAAATAATAAAAATAAAAGAAGAAATAAATAACCTAGAAACTAGAAAGACTATCCAGAAGATCAACAAAACCAAAAGCTGGTTATTTGAAAAAGTAAATAAAATTGATACCTTGCAAAGCTCACAAAGGAAAGAGAGAGAAAATTCAAATAAACAGGATCACAAATGAAAGAGGAGAAATTAAAATAGACAAAAAAGAAATCCAAAACATAATAAGAGATTACTATGAACAAATATATGGAAATGAATTCAACCCGGATGAGACGGACAGATCTCAGGAAGACACAGCTACCCAAAATTGAACAAAGAAGATATAGAGAACATAAATAAATCAATTGTAAGCAGCAAAATAGAAGCAGTGATCAAATTTCTGCCCAAAAACAAGTACCCAGGACCAGATGGTTTTATTAGTGAATTCTACCAGACATTCAAAGATGAAATAACATGTGCAATACTAAAAATTTTCCAAAAAATTGAGAAAGAAGGAAAACTACCAAACATTCTATGAAGCAAACATCACACTCATACCCAAACCACATAAGGACAGCACCAAGAAAGAAAACTATAGATTAGTTTCCCTAATGAACACAGACTCAAGAATTTTTTTTCAAATCCTGGCAAATCGAATCCAACAATGCATAAAAAGCATTATTCACCATGACCAAGTGGGATTTTTCCTAGGGGCACAAGGATGGTTCAACATCTGAAAATCAATTAACAAAATAAGCCACATTAACAAAGAGAAACAAAAACCACATGATCATATCAATAGATGCAGAGAAAGCACTTGACAAAGTCCAGCACCCATTTATGATAAAAATCCCTGAAAAATTGGGAATCAAAGGAACATACCTCAACATAATAAAAGTCATCTATGACAAACCTACAGCAAACATCATCTTAAGTGCAAGAACTTAAATCATTCCAGTTAAGATTGGAACCAGGCAAGGATGCCCACTCTCTCCGCTACTTTTCAACATTGTACTGGAAATTCTAGCCAGTACAATAAGACAAGAGAAAAATATAAAAGGGATACAAATAGGAAAAGAGGAATTGAAGCTATCATATGCAGATGACATGAATCTCTATATAGAGAACCAAAAATAATCCACAGAAAAACTACTTGAAATAATAAACCAGTTCAGTAAGGTAGCCAGATACAAAATCAACACACAAGTCGGTAGCTTTCTTATATGCAAAAAGCTGAGAAGAAATTTTAAAAAGCCATTCTATTTGCCATCACACCAAAAACAAATACCTAGGAATAAACCAAACAAAACACATGAAAGATCTATACAAACAACTTTAAAATGATGCTGAAAGAGATAGAAGAAGACATAAGGAAATGGACATAAGGAAGAAGACATAAGGAAATTCCCTGCTCATGGATTGGAAGAATTAACATCATCAAAATGGCCATCCTTCCAAAAGCAATCTACAGATTCAATGCAATCCCTATGAAAATTCCAATGACATTCTTCAAAGAGATAGAAAAACAATTACAGAAATTCATATGGAATAACAACAGACTGAAAATATCAAAAAGCCTCCTGGCCAAAAAAAGAGAATGGAGACCCAACTATCCCAGACCTCAAGTTATACTACAAAGTCATAATAATTTAAACAGTATGATATTGGTACAACAACAGACAATCAGACCAATGGTACAGAATTAAGTGCTTGAAAATAAAACCACACATATATAGTCAACTAAACTTTGGCAAAGGAGGGGAAAACTTACATTCGAACAATGATAGCCTTTTTGATAAATTGTACTGGGAAAACTGGACCAATTGTGCTGCAAAAAAATGGACCAAGACAACATCCTCATACCTTACACAAAAACCAATTCAAAATGGATAAAATTCTTAAATGTCAGACCTGAAATCATAGCATACATAGGAAAAAAAAAAAACTTGGAAAAAACCCTCCATGAAGTGCACATCAGAAATCCCTTTCTGGAAAAATCTACAGATGGCAAAAAAAAAATGAAGGAAAACATAACAGATGGGACTACATTAAACTAAAAAGTTCTGTACAGCAAAAGAGACAATACAAAAAATTAAAAGAAGCCCAACTCAATGGAAAAAAAAATTTGCCCTCCACAAGAATGATGAGTTTAATATCTGCAAGGAACTCATACAACTAAACAAAAGCAAAACTAGAAGCCCAATTGAAAAATGGGAAGAACTTTTTAGTTCTTCTTTTTAGAAGTGTCTTTTTAGACACTTCTCCAAAGAGGAAATACAAATGGCCAACAGGCACATGAAAAACTGCTCAGCATCACTAGCAATAAAGGAAATGCAAATCACAACCACAATGAGATACCACCTTGCACCTGTAGGAATGTCCTACATATATAAAACGGGCAGCATCAAGTGTTGGTGAGGAAGTGGAGAGAAGGGGATACTCTTAACACTGCTGGTGGGAATATATGGAAAGCTGTGTGGAGGGCCCTCAAATTAATGAATATGGAACTACCATTGAACCCAGCAATTGCTCTCTTGGGAATCTACTCTAAGGAGACCTCAATGCTTGTACAAAAGGACACTTGTGCTCAGATGTTTATTGCAGCACTATTTGTAATTGCAAGGACATAGAAACAACCAGAATGTCCAAAAAAAGATGACTGGATGAAA
This sequence comes from Uropsilus gracilis, assembly GCA_004024945.1. Classification (NCBI taxonomy): domain Eukaryota; kingdom Metazoa; phylum Chordata; class Mammalia; order Eulipotyphla; family Talpidae; genus Uropsilus; species Uropsilus gracilis. The sequence continues at coordinate 3,026 of PVHY01015593.1, read as the reverse complement.
AAAAGGTGGTATATATACACAATGGCGGATTACTCCTCAATTAAAAATGACAAATTGTATGATTTTTATGAGAACATGGATGTACTTAGAAGAAATCATATTGGAAGAAACAAGTCAAAAAGAAAAAGACAGAAACCAAATGGCTTCACTACTATATGGGACATGGGAAAGATAAACAAAAAGCCATGAAGAAAAGTCAAAACCAGTCAACAACCAAATTAAAGTACACAACTCAGGGTGGGGAGGGTGGAACAGGGTGGGAAGAGTCGTGGGGGTGAGTGAACCCCAGAGATCACAAGATGTGAAATTCATATATGAATAAATTATTTAATATTTTAAAAATAAAAATAAATAAATGGGAATACAAAAAATTTTTAATAAAAATTTTGTATCATTTTAGTGATTTATTTCCTAAATAGCATGTATATTTAATTCTTTTCCCAAAAACTCAACTAATAGTTATGTTTGGAAGAGAATAGTTGAGATTAAAAAAAAAAACTCCTTAAGAAAGATAATTCTCAAACTCAGTCTTGCACAGCTGAGGAATATGAATTAATAAATACAAACCCCCATGCTATACCCTATGGCATTTTGGCTCTTATTTAAATCCAGTAGCGACATCAAACATAAATAATAAGTTATGTGTGTAAAACAGCATCATATTTTTTGTAAGCTGAATAATATCCTTACACATTACCATACCAACTCTGTCGTTACCATACCAATTCTAACATACTAGTGTTCAAATATTGTCTCCCATTCAGTAGGATTTCCCTTTGTTTTGGTCACAGCTTCATTTGATGTACAGCAGTTTTTATTTTAATATAATCCTGTTAGTAGGGATAATGTAGGCACCTTTGGATCCACAAACGTCACACCAACTAAGTGGTTCTTCCATATACCATATGAAGACAAACATAAACTTAGTGAATAAGATGATCAGTAGAAAAGAACTTTAATAGAATTCATGCACTATAGAAAAAAGGAGAAGAAAAGATAAGTTTCCAATTAAGCACCCAAATTTACTCATCCTTAGTTAATAAACAGCCAACTAAAAAGACTGATGTACAGCATGGTAACTGATGTCTGACTTTTTCCCAAAAGTCTAAAGCACCTTCTACTGGGGAACCACAGTAAAAGGGCAGAAGGGGCCAGGCATATCAGTATAGTAAAAAGATAAATCTAAATACATATTCAGTAAAGTTTTCCATTATCAGTCCCCCAGCTTATCCCTCACCCACATCTCTTTAAAGTGTCTCCTTCCATATCCGCAAGTCCCTGATGGAAGTACCAGGCCAAGAATAAAGTGTGACTTCTTTATGTGTCTTTCTCTTCTACATGCATCCTCTAGGTCCTTTCTCTTTCAGCTTTCTCTCCAAAGTACTTTTTAGCTTCCCCTCACTACTCAACTCCATCCTTCTTTTGGTGGGTCAGAGAACCTGGAACCTCCCTCTTTTGTGGGGATTATACTGTTATAATCTGGGTTGTTTATTTTCTCTGTTTTCCTTATTGCTGGAGAGGAGTGCATAAAGATATTTCTGAAAGTTGTATCAATCAATGCCTTGCCTATGGTACTCCTATGACTAGCATGATTCTAGGTTTTACATCTAAGCATCTCATCCATTTGAATTGATTTTCATATATGATGTAAGATAGTAGTCTAGTTTAATTCTTTTGCATGTGGAAGTCCAATTATTGCAACATCAGTTATTGAAGAAGCTTTCCTTATTTCAGTGTAAATTCTTTCCTCCTTGGTTGTGTATTAGTTGTCCTTAAATATGTGGATACATTTTTTTGGGCTCTTAATTCTATTCCTTCAGCTTCTTTTTGTCCCAGTACCTTGCTACTTTAATTATTATGCCTTATTATGCCTAGTATATTTTGAAATCTGGAAGTATGATACCTACATTTCCCCTTATTTTCACTCAAGGAAGTTTTCCTCTTCATAGGCTTGTGTTATCCCATATGAATTTAGTAATCTTTGTTCTATTTGTTTGAGGAATAACCTTGAGGTTTTTATTGGGATTGCATGAAATCTGTTAATTGTTTTGAGTAAGATTGCAATTTTGGCTATGTTGATTCTTCCTACCCATGTAAAAGGAATAGCTTTCCATTCCTTTCTGTTCTTTTCCTTTTAACCATGATTTATAGTTTTCCTTGTATAACTCCTTCATCTCCTTTATTAGGTATATTCTTAAGTATTTTGGGGTGTGTATGTGTGTGTGTGAGAGTGTGTGTACAATGGTAAATGGCGTATCTGGGTTCTTTCTCTTGTAGATCATTATTTATATATAAAAGGCAACTGATTTTTGTGTGTTGATTTTGCATCTTCCCATTTTGTTGTATTGTTTCTCATTTTGTCATATTGTTTCAGTTAGTTTGCTATGGAGTTTTTGAGGTTCTCAATGTACATTGTCAATTCACCTAGAATTAATTGTTTTCTTCATTTCATGTTCTGATTCTTTTTATTGCTTTCTCTTGCCTAATTATCCTAGCTAAAACTTCTAATCCTATGTTAAATAATATTGGTAAGAGTGGAAATCCTACTATCATATCTTAGTGATATGATATGATGTTCATTTTTCAACTTTGAGAATGATGTTAGTTGTGGGTTATTTATATATGCTGTAATTATGTTAAGATAGGCTCCATTTAAAAAAGTTTTAATTTTTCAAACTTTTTGATCATAAATGGATCTAATTATTGTCAAATTTGTCCTCATCATCAATTGATATGATCACAGGAATTTTTCTTCTTCGTTGTTTATGTAGTGAATTGCAGTTGTTGAATTTTGGATATTGAACCATCCTTGTTTCCATGGCATAAATCCTATTTGCTTGTGATATATGATCTTTTCAAAGCACTGTGTAATCTAGTTTGCTAACATTCAAATGAGGGTTTTTCCATTGCCTGCAGTTTTCTTTGTGTCATCTTTGATTTTGGCATTAGTGTAATTGACCTCAAAATATGTTTGGGATAATTCTTTACTTATTTATTTATTTATTTATTTTTTAAATTAATTAATT
>PVHY01015592.1:0-35670 GCA_004024945.1 Uropsilus gracilis | reverse complement strand
CACTATTTTTGCCCATGGAACCGCAGGCTCACGTTGCCCGGGGTACCACAGACTCAAGTAACCCCCAGTCTCAGCTTCCCAGGTAGCTGGGATGACAGGCGCGCGCCACCACGACCAGCTATTTTTTGGAACTAGGTCTCACTACAGGCCCCAGGCAGGACTCGAACCGCGATCCCTAGCCCTGGCCACTTCATAGGCTGAAGCTTACAGGCACGAGCCACTGTGCCCGGCCTGCTTCCACCTTTTGACTATTGTAAAGAAAATAGCTATGGACATGGGTCAACAAATATTTGTTTTGAGTTTTGGCTCTTAATTCTCTTGAATTGCTAGAAATGGAAACACTATGTCCAATGGTAGTTCCATTTTTAATATTTTGAGGAAATTCCAGACTGTTTTCCTTAATGGCTGCATCATTTTACATTCTCATCAGCATAATTTCTTTACATCTTTGTCAACACTTGTTATTATTTTTCTTTTTTTGATAATAACCTTTTTAATGGGTATGAGATGTTATTGTGGTTTGAGTTTCCATTTCCAATAATGACTAGTGATGTTAAGCATCTTTTTGTGCTTATGGACCATTTATATGTCTCTCTCTCTCTCTTTTTTTTTTTTGAGAAATAGCTGTTCAACTAGAAAATTGTTTCTAATGTGAACTAACCTGGCTTCACTGGGTCTTGTCCTGGTCTCTGGGGGTAACCCTGGATAAGTCTGCTAATCTGTTCTCTATGAATTCTTCTGGGATTTCCATGGGACCTGAATCTGCCCATGTTCCTCTTCTCAGGCTGTTTTACAGGATGGCAATGGACATCTCATCTGTTTGTTCACCTTCTTCTGAACCTGGCCTCATGTATTAATGTCCCTTTTAAAATTTTTGATGCCCCTCCCAGTGGCAGATGGTGAGGCAGAGGCCATCTGGCCATCATGGGTCATAGTCACTGACTTTCTAGCCTAAGGCACTTCTGTGATTACCTACAGTAACCATGTAAGCTCAGACAGAATGTTTGGCTTCTCACATCAGCAGCTGAAGAATTTGAGTTTTCTATCTTCTCACATCAGCAGCTGAAGAATTTGAGTTTTCTATCTTGTGCGGGTTGGTGGGGATGCTTCAAAACCCCACTCCACTGAGGGCAGAGTCAAAGAGACTTGAATGATTCTGATGCAGAAGGATTTAGGTCACCTTTTCTGGAAAATGAAAGGAGGTTTAGCACATTAGATGGTATTTTGGCTGTTTGGGGTGTGTCAGTGTATTGGATGTAGTGTCAAGGGGCTTCCAGCCCCAAGGACCTCCAGTTAGAAGAGTTCGGACAGACCCACCTGGAGGAGATTTCCTCAGTGAAGTGGTTTGTTGTGCATTTTTGGTTTTTTTTTCTTCTTCACAAAGGGAGGAGCAGTGATTAACTTTCTGGTTGGTAGTTCACAGTCTGTTGAAGGAACTCTGAAGTTGAGTGAGGGAGGGGGTGCTGAGTGGGGGTGCTGATTGCCCTTAGCCTGTAGGTATCCATTGCCCCCCCTCCTGTGAGTGTCTGATTTTGTACTTGTTTCTGTGTCCTTGTTCCCTCATGTTACTGCCACCCTACCTATGACCTCCCTTTTCTTTGTTTTTCCTCTTTCTAATCTCAGCCCAATCTTTCCCTCTGTATCCCTGAGTTCTAGACAGTAGCTTATATCTAAATTGGTCATAATATACAATTTAGAAATATTTTATTAGCAAAAATGCTTTCTGTTCTCTATCCACCTCCCATTCAGTCTTACTGAAGATGTAATTAGCATATAGTACTGTATATGTTCAAGTCATACAGCATAGTGACTTGTAATTTCTATATATTGTGAAATGGCCACAGTTGGTCTAATTAACATCCATCACCTCACATAGCTTTCATTGTGCTAAGCATTTAATATCTACTCTTAGTGTGTAAAATGCATGATTGTATTATATACAAAATAATATATTAACTGTAGTCACCATGCTGAACTTATACCCCCAGAACTTATGTTTTCTCTTTTTAATTGTTGGGTCAAGTTTTAAAGAAATACCATTGTGTGTACCAGGTCAGTGATGGGTGCACCCGGCATGTGATCTCAAGCCACTTGTTTGGGAGGGAGCCATCTCCCTTGTTCTCTCTCTCTCTCTCTCTCTCTCTCTCTCTATCTACCTACCTACCTACCTACCTACTTGAGGCAAGGTCTCTCTATGTTGCCTGGGGTAGCCCCAAACCCATGGACTCAAGTGATCCCTAGCCTCAACCTCCCAAGGTTGGGATTATAGGCATACACCACCACTCCCAGCTATTTTTTGAGACTAGATCTCCCTATGTTGCCCAGGAAGTCTTGAACCCACAGACTCAAGTGATTCCTAGCCTCAGCCTCCCAAGACTGGGATTGAAGGCATGCGCCTCTATGCCCGGCTCTTTTTAAATTTTGAAATTAACATTCATTCATTCATTCATTCATTCATTCATTCATTCATTCATTCATTCATTCATTCATTCATTCATTCATTCATTCATTTTGAGACTAGGTCTCGCTATTTTTGCCTGTGGAACCGCAGGCTCTCGTTGCCCGGATTAAAGGCATGTGCCACCTTGCCCAGCTCTTTTTAAATTTCATTCATTCATTCATTCATTCATTCATTCATTTTGAGACTAGGTCTCGCTATTTTTGCCTGTGGAACCGCAGGCCCTCGTTGCCCGGGGGACCACTGACTCAAGCAATCCCCAGCCTCAGCTTCCCAGGTAGCTGGGATGACAGGCACACGCCACCATGCCCAGCTATTTTTTGGAATTAGGTCTTGCTATGGGCCCCCGGTGGGACTCGAACTGCGATCCCTAGCCCCTGCCACTTCATAAGCTGAAGCTTACAGGCACGAGCCACCATGCCTGGTTTTCTTTTTTTATTTTTAAGAGACTATGTTGCCCACAGCTATCTTGAACCCATGGACTCAAGTGATCCCCAGCCTCAGTCTCCCAGGTAACTGGGATTACAGTTGCTTGCCACCACGCCCACCCACCCCCCTTGTTTAGAACTGAAGAAAGAATTTCTAAAAGATGAAGTGTGTTGGCCAACGCTATGCATCTGGTGTGAAGGTCTTTGCCTTCTTCCACTGGGTTTCTTATTGTCCCAGCAAGTATAATCAGACCAGTTCTCAAATTAAGGAACCTCAAGTGTCTTGTTTTAAAACTCTGCTAATGTACTTAGTAACCTTTTCCCTATGTGAGAACAACATAGTTTTTCAACAAGATGCCAGGCCTATAATAAGTGCAAAAATTACGAAGATAAAATAGATGCAGTTCCTGAATTTGAGAAGAGTTCAGGATGGAGGTAATTTATATATATATTTCTATTTTATCTTTTATTTTATGAGTTCATGCAAAATTGGGCATCTTTGTAGGCTTGCAGATCCCCTTGGAAAACTCCCCTCTACCCCAAACCCCCTTCCCCCTGGGTCAAGGAGATGATTTTTAAAATAAGTTTGCCACTTATTTTTGATGATGTTTTAGACAAATTATTTAACCTCCCTCTGCCTCAGTTTCTCCATTTGTAGAGTGGGAAATAACAGTACCTTTTTTTTTTTTTTTTTGATACTAGGTCTCGCTGTTTTTGCCTGTGGAATCTGCAGGCTCACGTTGCCCAGGGTACCACAGACTCAAGCAATCCCCCAGCTTCCCAGGTAGCTGGGATTACAGGTGCACACCACCACACCCAGCTATTTTTTTGGGACTAGGTCTCCTTGCGTGCCCCCCCCCCTTCCGTGGGACTCAAACCCCCATCCCTGGCCCAGGCAGTGGCTTCCTAGGCTGCCACCTACAGGCATGCGCCACCATGCCCGGCCACAGTACCTATCACAGTACCTTTCTTAGTACTATGAGGGTTAAGCTGATCAGTTCAGGTAAACTGGATAGAATGTTCCCTGTCATGTAATCATTGCTTAATAAATATTGGGCATTATTATCACTACCACTGCTACCACCTGGCACATGAAGGTACAGGGGCACTTGGGGCACAGGGGCACATGAGGGCACTTGGGGACACTGGGGGAACATGAGACACAGGGGCATATGGGGACACGGGGGGTACATGGGATACAGGGGGCACAAGGGGGTTCAGGAACACGGGACACCTGGGGGGCAGATTAAGGATAGTTACTTCCCCTCATTTAGTCAGTACTACCTAAAATGAGGCAACAGGAAATAAAAAATGCTTGTGGAGAAATAGAGGATACTTTTGCTCAAACAGAAAAAAAAAATGCCTGCCCCTTGATATTGATGATGCTTCTCAGCCTTTCCGAGTCCCAGTGTCTTTTTCAGCCTGGGGTCTTGGCTCCTGCCTCCCTCCATGCTGTGACGGGAAAGTGAGTGACCACTCAGGCCCAGCTGTGGGGCTGGGATGACGGCTGGTCCTGGGGGAGGCACTGTGTTCTATTAGGGGCTGTTAAGTTATTGATAGCGGTGCTAAAGTTGCTGCTCCACCTTCCATCTCAGGGACCCCACAGTCATCTCAGGAGCTTTTAGAAAATCTTGTATGGTATGATTTAATTTTATTATGTTAAAAAAACATCATCTTCATTCTGGTAGCATTCCTGGGTTATTTGAGATGTTATCAAAATTAAATCCCTACTTCCCCCTCAGAAATCAGATTCAACAAGGGTTAAATGCCCCCTGTCATAAGGTCAAAACCATATAGAGCTCCCTTTCTTCCTGAAACACCTTGCTGGGGTTGGGGAGCCTTTAAGAAACCCCAATATCTGGAACCATCCCCATATAGGCCTGAGGTTGCAGGCCTAGGAGGGCCCTATAGGACCACAGGTGACCCTAAGCCTCACTGGGTTTGGTGACCCTGGACTGAATGCTCATGGTGGCCAGACAGGCTTTCTACTTGGCGCTGCCCCATTACCCACTTTTAGCCTTCATTCTAGTGCCCTATCCCCCTTTGTCCACCAGTGTGTCTTGCTCCCTTTTTGGGGTAGCATATTCCCTGGAAATGCACTCAGAGCAGAAGCAGGTCACCCTGTTCTTCATGTGCTTACTAGTCTATATTCTGCTCCTGGCTCAGGGAAGCTCCACAATGTTGTGTGAGGCATTTCTGTTGTATTTGTAACTTCTAGAAAAATGATGAACTGAAAAAAAAATATTTGAGAGTCCTGGGCATTCTGCCCATTGCTTGTCAGGGGTCAGCTCCTGGTCCCGGTCCCTAGAGCTTACGTGGGCTGCTGAGCTTGGCCTTGGCCTTGGCCCTGGCCTCCTGATGCTTTGGGGATTCTGCAGAGAAATGCTGTTCCCATGGAGGGGGAGGGCCCTTGTGAGGATGCCTGCTCTACACCCTTTCTCCCACAAAGTATAGCAAGGCTGCCCAAGTGTATGAGAATTTGTTGTTTATGTTAAATACTTTTTATTACAAAGGGTATGCAAAAGGAAATTTTAATATCTCATGGTGTGTATTCTTCCGATCTTTTTCTTATTGCGTGTGTGTGCACGCGCATGTGTGTATGCCTAAGTAATGACTGAAATATATTTCTTTGGACATTTCAGATTAGTTATATGACTTGTTGCTGCCCTGCATATCTCATATAATATTATGTCATGTCCTCAGCATCTTTCTAAAACATTTTCAAGGCTATTTACAGCATATGGTTAGACCATAGTTGTATCATTAGTCCCTAAGGCAGGGATACTTGGTTCTTTTCAACATTATGCTTTTCTAAATAATATCCTTATGAGCTTTACTCTGCTCCGGGATCTCCTCCAGAGGGCCTTCCTTGTCCAAGAATCATTAATAATGTCTCTTCTCTCTCCACAGAACCCAGGCATTCTCAAGCAGAGACTGAGGGTCCCCACTCCACGCAGGTGAGCCTCTTCTTGCAAAAAATGTCAGGGAGGCAGCAGCTACAGGTCAAATTGTGGATTGGTGCTGCAATTGAACTTGGTTCAGATATCAGCTCCGTCACTTACCAGTGTGTTGTAGGCACATTACCCGTCCTTTCCAAGTATCTGTGAGCCAGGGAGATAGTAATTCTCTTGTCCTAGGGCTGGTGCAACTGTGGGAAGTGCAGAGCGGCTGGATAGGCTCCCAGAACCACTCTGTTTCTTAGCTCCATGCTTTTGGGACACTACTGATGGTTCAGCCCGCACCTCAGATTCAATTAATCCGCACCCTTTCCCTGGGGATTCCTGGTGTCATAATTTTCTGGAAAGAGGATTATCACCAGAGTGGCTTAACAAATCCTTGAGTAATCCAATTTCTCATGTAACTAGAGTACCTCCCACGGCCCTTAATTCCCTAAGCACTAAGCTGGGAGACTCAGCACCTTGGAGCTGGGCAGCAAGGGAAGCAGGGTGGCAGCCTGCCTCTTACCATAGGCTGTGCAGGACTGGAAGCCACTTCAGGTGAAGCCTATGCTGTGGGCCAGCTAGCTCCCAGCACAGGGTGCATAGGAACTGGCACTGAGAGTGTGCTGAGCCATGTTAGGGCTGACTTTGCTCTTGCTCTTTCCTTTGATCCTTATGTTGACTGAGATTCAGAGGCCAGGACAGTACACCTGCAGAGGAAGAAATGTCCCACTCAAGTTGGGAAACCTGCCCACTCACGTGGTTAGTGAGTGGTGTCTCCAGGAGTCAAGTCTAGGCTGTTCCCAGCTAGTGATGGTACCTCCACCCTGGCACCAGACCTGAAGCGTGACTGCCACTCCAGCATATCTGCCAAGCAGCTCTTCTGTGAAAGGTTCTGGGCCCATCAGCTCTTTTTTTTTTTTTCCCCATCAGCTCTTGGTGGAGAGGCAGATGGAAGAAATTTCCACCTTGAGTAGGCAAGGTAGATACAAATAATGCAATAAAGAGCAGGTGAGAGTGCCAGGTCAGAAACAGAGAAATCATGAACTGGATGGAGCTGGGAGGGTTAGGAGGAGGAGTGCCTGAGCTGGGTTCTGGGTGGTTGGAACCCAAAGAAACAGGCTTATGGGAAAAAATGTCTTTTTTCAGGTGCCCACCACTTCGGCAGACAATGAAAGTTTTCTTTTTATGGATTCTGTAAATGCAACAAGCCTCCCAGGTAAGAACTGGTTGTTGTTGAATCCCTGTGATCCGAGGGGTACTAAAGATTTGTCTCTGAAGAAAGTCTTCCCTTTTTTGGAAATGCTGAGAGAGGGTCAGTCTAATAATGGAAAGGCTCAATGGCAGAAACATCCTTTTATTACTTTATGTGCGCAAATTTGACATTGTCAGCTAAGATATAGTGAGGGGACCAGAAGAAGAGTGGAGTATCTCACTGTTGGCCCATAGTACAGATAAATATGCTACAAATAAATGATTGGAGTCTAAAGTGGAGCACATGGAGGGAAATCTTTATTTTGGGAGCCCTTGATTTTAATGCTTCTGATTTCCTATACTGGTGAGATGTGAAAGCTTAACATTTGTATCAAGAAAGATCACAGGTCCTTTGTTTTACTAATTCTATGGGCCTCATGGAGTCTAGGTCTGAAAGTTCTGTTGTTGGGCAGCTCCATCTAATGGTTCTTGGGCTCTCTGAGGAAGTCTTGGCCTCATTACCCTGACCTGGGTAGCTCCATGCCCATAGCTGATGCTGGCTGCCCAGGCTACGCCATCTTGGTTGGGAAGGCTTCTCACCTAGGGAGGACATAGTGCACTGAGGGAGGATCTGCTAAATACCAGGGGCTAAGCTCTGTGCAGCTGAGACTCCGGGAGCTGAATCCTGCCGTCCTCCCCAGGAGTCTGAAGTCCAGTGGGACAAAAAATAGCAACTATATCAAAGAGTGGGACTGGGAAGAGGGAAGAAGGGAGACACAGAAAAAGTAAAGTGGAATTTAGAGCCCTGAGTGAGCCTATCCATTTGATGGGGTCATCAAAAAGTTTATGGAGGAGGAGGTGCCATTGAAATTAGCCTTGATTGCAATGGCAGGCAGTTGAGGTGTTTAAGAGCTGCTGTGGTGAAAGGACTCTCCAGTATTTTCTGTGTACTCTATACAATAAGCTCATCCAGTTCCATGTCTCTCAAGACCATCTATGGGCTGATGTCTCCTTGATTTCTCTCTTTACCTTTGCACTAAGACCCACATCATGTAGCCAGTTGCCAAGTTGCCATGTTTGCTTGAGACTTACAAGAACCTCACACTTATCATGTCTAAAACAGAAGGCCTGGTGTTGCCCCAATGCTCCAACCTGAATCTGTTCTTCCCACCCATCCTCCTCTCCGTAACTGGCACCACATTTGCTGAGATGCTGCAGCCCTAGACATCAGACATACTGCCTCCTCCTCCCTCATCTATTCCTCCCACCTTGCAACAAATTCTGTCAGTTGCTCCTGAGACATTTCCAGAAGTTGACTACTTCTCACCACTGGCACTGCTAACCCTGGTCCAGTCCCTGCTAGTTCTCAATCTGTGTGACTTTAGGAGCTGCTCATCGTCTTTTAATCTTTAGGAGTTACTCTTTAGATACAATTCAGACTCTTCCTGAATCAACATCATGTTCCTCAGAGAAAAGCTGAAGTCCTAACAAAGCCCCTAATCTCTATGTGGTCAGACCCTTTTCTTTAGAACTGACACTTATCATTCATCTCCTCCATCTCCCTCTTATTCACTCTGTCCTCCTTGCCATGCTGTCCCCTTGTTATTCCTAGAGCACATGCTCTACTTTGCACTTGCCACTTGCTCTGCCTAGATGCTCTCCCCTGACTGCTCCTTGGTCAACTTCTTTATATATCCAGGTCTCTGCACAAATGCCCTTCTCAGGGAGGCTTTTCTTAAACACCCCATCTAACAGAGCACCCCCACATCTTGCTCTCTCCTTCCTATGTTTTGCTGTGACTGCATGTGTAATTGCTGACATCATACACGTATTTGCTTGCTTGTTTCCCTTGATTGGATGAAAGATACAGGAGGTCAGGAACTTTTTGTCATCTTTTTCTCTATAGACTCAAGGCTTAGAACAAAGTATGGCACATGACAGACACTCAGTAAATGTTTGAATTTGTTGAACAAATACAAAAAGAGGGTGAAGTATTACATTAAGTGAGTAGCCAAACATACTGTTTCCAACATGGCTGTCTCTGTCAAGAGATGGCGAAAGACTGGGAGAGACTTATTCTTGTCATCCATACCCACTGCCAGTCTGGACTCCTGGCAAAGCCTGTATCCCGAAGGCAACTGGCACCTGCCTGGAAGGTGGAAGAGTACTTCCATCAACAATGGAGACCATTGGGGCAGGGGCACCTGAATCACAAGTCCACATGACTATGTGGAACTACATTCCCAGCAGGAGACAAAGATGGTTCTGTTTAGCTGCACTTGCTGTACAGTCTCTGCTGTCTAGGCAGGGTCGGCTCTCTTTCCCTCTGGGACCCATGGGAAGGACGTATCTGCTTTGAAGCCAGTTTGTTCTTTTGCTCACTCCATGAAGTGTATCAATGAGCTTGCTTTGCCCTGAGTACCAGGTGAGCAGCTGGGAGTGTAACAGTGAGAAGATAGCTGTGGCCCCCATTCTTGGGGAGCTCAGTGGGGAGGCAGAGCTAGAGAAACAATGGGGGAGGAGCACTTAGTCTCATCAGTCCAGTCAGTCCTCCACTGGCTGGTGGCATCATTAACAAGCAGTGTCATCTTGGCGTTCTGCTAACCATTCCTAGAGCAGCATTAGGCTAGTGTGTTCTGCAGGAACTGTGTTAGCTGACCTATGGATGACCTTGGACAATGGCTGGTCGCTAAACAGCCAGAGTCCCAGGAGGCCTGGAGAGGGCAAGTACTTTGTGCTGATTGGAGCAAGGATACCTTCTCAAAGAAAGTAACATTATCTTCTGTGAGACCCAGAGACCTAATGGAGGGGTGCAGCAAAGGTTAGGAGAGAAGAGAGAATGGGCATGGACAGCAGAGAGAGAGAGAGAGAGAAAGAGAGAGAGAGAGAGAGAGAGAGAGAGAGAGAGAGAGAGAGAGAGAGAGCAAGCACAAGGCATAGGGGAGAATGAACCATGTGCTTGTAGTTGGGGCTTGAGTACCAGGTGGGGAAACAGGCATTGGAGAAAGCTGCACCCAAATATTGATTTAAAGTACTTGTACCTTCCTCATATTGTCTTCAATAGAGCTGCCATAAATGAGGCCCCCAAACCTTCTACTCCTTGCACCCCTTCTGTGCTTTGTGGGGGCAGGCTGAATGCCACTAGAAAAGCCACTCTGAAAGTGAGTGGGTGCCTGTGGCTGGCCGCAATTATCAAATGCTCTGAGCTACAGTGTTTCTTGCCAGCTGGTAGAGTCCTGGGGTCTGTCAGATTATGCTGGGGATTACTCTTCTAGAGTTGCCTTTGACCAGATTACTGGCAAACCTGTCAGGTGGACTGTCAGTTAACAGAGCTGTTATCTCCTCCAGGTGTGAGGTTCCTCCAAGGCTTTTAACAATACCTACTGAGTGTTTTTCTTCTCTTCCTTCTGCTCCCTTTCCTCCCCTCCTCCTCCCCCTTTTGTTCCCACCTTCCTCCTTTTCCTAGTGCAAAATTCTTCTCCCATTACACTGCCCACATTCCTGGTGGCTGGAGGAAGCCTGGCCTTTGGAACACTTCTCTGCATCGGCATTGTCCTGAGGTGAGATGGGTCCCTGGGGGTGGCCTGTGGTGTTCTTTCTTATCTAGTAGTTTCATCTTGCTAGGATGGTGTTAGTGGGCTAGACAGCCTCAAGACATCTGTTAGAGGTAGAATTGACAAGTTTGGATGACAGTAGATGAAGGGAAAACAAGGGGCAGGAAGTATCCTGTCTCACCCTCTAGCTTCTAGCTTCAACAACCTGGCAAGTGGTCCACCGGTGTTGATATCATACCCTAAGGTTGGAAACCCTGGAGGGAGAATAGCTGAGTGAAAAAAAGGCGATTCCACTATGGACACACTAAGCTTGAGGTGCCTATGAAAACCCCAGGAGGACAGGTGTGGTAGACAGTTCAGATTGTTACAGCAGGTAGAAAGCAGCTGGGGCCAGGGGAGGGGCTGCAGATGAGGCTGATGGTGGCCTACGGGATTCCAACTGAGAAGTTGTGTAGCACAGGAGGGACCAAGAAAGGGAAAGTATCTTAAGAGGGAGAAGAACCAGGGAAACCTGTTCGTGAAATCCACAGGGACAGAGCATGTTAGATATGGAGCAACACCATAGGCTCTGAGATAGCAAGATGAACATGGCCTTTCCTGTCCTCTGAGAGCCATATACAAAAATGGCTAAGGTACCAAGTAAGGTGTCTGACTAGACATTTTTGCACTTATTGTGTGTCTCAAAACAAACAGGCTTCCAGGTACCTCTGAACTCTGTCCTAGTGCTCTCCTCTGGTCAAGGTTAGGAAACTCTCATGCTGTATTTCTCACCCAGGCTGCCCAGGGCCATGTTCATTTCCCCCCAGTCTCTTTCTCCATCTGTCATCATCTTTTGTCATTCATGCAAAAGTCTGTAGAAAAATCAGTTAACAGTGCTCCCTGATTCAATGACTTTACTGCAGGAATTGGCAATTTTGTTTTGTTTTTTTTTTTTTGAGACGAGGTCTCGCTAATTTTTGCCCGTGGAACCACAGGCTTATGTTGCCCGGGGTACCACAGACTCAAGCAATCCCCAACCTCAGCTTCCCAGGTAATTGGGATTACAGGTGTGCACCACCACACCCAGCTATTTTTTTGGAACTAGATCTTGCTGTATGCCCCCGGCGGGACTCAAACCACGATCCCTGGCCCTGGCCGTGGCTTCCCAGACTGCTACCTACAGGCATGCACCACCATACCCGGCCTCAGAAATTGGCAGTTTTGGATATGCTGAAACTGTAAAAGAAGTCAGGCTGGGTCTACCCAGCCTGGACAGTGGCTCATTATGATGATTATGTAAGAGGAAAAACTTCACCCCTCTCTTCTTTCTCTTACTCTGTGTATAATTTTCAAGTGCCTCCAGTTGGTGATTATGGATGGTGTAGAAGGTGTTTGGGAAGGAGGGGTAAGGTCTTTATGTATGTATGTGTGTGTGTGTGTGTGTGTGTGTGTGTGTGTGTATTTATTTTCCTGAGTGTCCCTGCCTCCCCTCCCAAGGGCACAGTCAGGGAAAATGACAATGACAATGCAACAATGCCTGATAGGGTGGAGGGGAGGGGAGCCCCTGCCAGGCAGCTACGGGAGGGTGGTGGCGCCTGCTGTTGGTGCCTAAGGAAGAAGGGAAAGGCTCTCCCGGCTCTCCTTGGGCCCAGCTACAACTCCCCGGGGGGGGGGGGTCTTTAAAACTTTGTGCTGAAACTCACTAGGTCCCTGGATGGAAGGGAGTCTGGAGGACAGGCAAGGGTGGAGCGTCACTTGGTTCACCAGCCTCAGATACGGTAACCCTGGCTGTGGCTTCCCTCAGGGACATGAGACAGCAAGGTCACCCATTTGGTTCGGTGGATGAAAAACACCATGGCCAGCCCCATGCGCCTCTTCCCCCATGACCTTCAGATAATGCCGTGCAGGGAGGACCACCAAACACTCCTTCTAGGGTCTAAAACATCCTCCGGAAACCCGGAGCCCTTACCCAACTCCAGGGACTCCAGAACCCACTTGTCCCAGGCCTTTGATCTAAGAGTGCTATGGCTTTGAGCTGGAGTTTGTGCTGCTGTGGAGAAATGGGCCAGGAGAGGGACAGTGTCCAGGTAGGAGGGATCAGGCACAGTGACCCTGAATTAGCTTGACCACCAAGTTGGTCTGAGTTGCAAGATTAGCAAGATGACAGCTCAAGCTGTGCTGGGGTTGTTTTCACTTTGATTTTGCAATCAAGTCAGAAGATAAAGCTCCTAACTAGTGGAGGAGAACTCACTATCTTTTATGACTTGGATCAGTAGGGGCCATATTAGCATTCAGGCCTCTAGCTACTGCCTTCTAAATGGACTCCCTGCCTCACCTACTTCTGTGTTTTCTGGCTGCATCATTAGCACTTCAAGGGGGCTTTTATCCCCCCACAGATCCTACAGAGTAAAGGTCATGATTTCCACAAGATGGATGGGGAAATCACTGCTGAAAGAGATGCAGTGATTACAATGTGTAATCCTAAAGCTTTGGACTGGACCTTAGCGGTCATTTAAGTTAAATTTAAAGTGCCACAAATGAGGAAACAACTTGCAGAGGGGAGTTGACCTGCCTGAGGACATGCAGATAGTTACTAGCAGAGCCAGGTGGAAGAGACCCTACCAGCCCTGCTGTCAGCTAATAGTTGAATTTCATCGGTCCTGTCAGTCCTCCACTATCCAGTGGCACCATTAATAGGCAGTGCCATCTTGGCAGTCTGTTAACCTGTCATAGAGCAGCACTGGACCAGGAACTGGTCAGTGGGTTCTGCATGGACCGAGCTAGCTGACCTGTGGATGGTTGTGGATGACCTTGGACAATGAATGGCTGGTGGCTAAACAGTCAGAACCCCGGGAGTTCCCGACAAGTGCCTTATGTAAATGTACAGTCATTTTGGCTGAACACAATGGGTTGGGATGGCACATGACAACAGGCAGGATGTGAGGCAGGTTGCAATAAATCTTGCCAGTCCATGATACAATATTTTAACACCTTTATTTTGTATCTCAAGTCAAGCATAGTATTTTGCTCAGCATTTCCCCTGCAGTATCAGAGATAGTTTTAAAAATGTAACCGTACCATTGGAAAAGGTGTGTCATCTTAAGTGGATGTCATAACTTACAGTGATGTCATAACTTACAGTGAGTTATGGCCCCCCCTCTTCTCTCTATTTTGTGCCATTGGACACTGGGAAAATAAGATGTTATAGCTGAACAAGGGCTGCTATTGAGGACCATTGCAGGTCATGTCTCATTCCAGCATTTTACCAACCACAGACTCTCCCGCTGCCACACTGTGGCACTTTCATGGTATCCTGACCACAGTGGTTGCTGGGGCAGTGGCTGGCCACCGTGCCTGATGGTGATGCTGGGGTACTACTTTTCACTAGGTCTTGACTTCCACATTTTTTTTAAGAGTGAGGGTTACTGTTTTTTTAAACCTTTTAGCTGCATTTTCTTTAAATGAAATAGTATGAAGCCTAAATATGTAAACTACATGGAAGGGAGAGGCTGGAGTGTAATGAAGTCTGCCAGCTCAGTGACTCCTACTTTCTACCTGCCCACACCCTCTCCCACCCCTGTTCAGACTCCACCCAGGGCGAGACAGTGCCCTGTGTGGACACCCCAGGTGGGCCAATTTCCAAGACCTCATGAGCTTAGCAACTTTTAGGAAAGGTCTCATTTACCTCTCAAAATATTTTTTAAAAATAATAAATATTTATATCTTTTTGAGTTCCTCATCTAGTTGCTTAAAATAAGAACACAAACAACTGAGGACACAGACTTTTCCATATTGGTTATCTAACACCAGTAGAGGCTTAAAATTATGTAATACAGGGTTATTTACTGAATACTGACAAGTAGAAAGAAGAATTAAAAAAAAAAAAAAACTACCCAAGACAATCACTGTTCTTTTACAGAAGCCTAGCCAATGCTGAGAACCTCATACCCAGTGGGGCACAGCTCCCTGGGTCCCACAGGGTGGCACATCCGTGCAGTGACACCCAGATCAAGAATACTTTCTGTTTTGGTGAATTTCCGCTGAGCGTTTTTCCTCTGCATAATTTGTTGTTTGTTTCTATATAACCATGATTACTCTGTACCCACAACTCTGAATCTTTCAGATGTAAACATTTATTAAAAGCATCTATTTACCTTATTATAAATTCCTTGTTAGCCTCACTTTCCTTAGCTGCAGACTCCTCCATCAGGCAGATGTACTGACGTTCACTCAACAACCTTCATCATTGGGCATTTGGTTTTTGCTTTTATAAACAACACTTTGTTGAACATCTTTGTGTGTAAAGAATTTTCCATGGCTATTTCCTTTGGGTATAATCCCAGAAGTGAAATTCTTGAGTCAGAGGGTCTGAATATTTTGAAGTCCAGAGTGTAATGAATTCCTCTTGGGTTCTCTCATTGAGAGGTTGTAGGGGGTGTGGAAGGGAAGAGCAGGAGAATTCTACCCAGAATCCAGTAAGGACCCCTACTGTACACCCTTCCTGTGTGGTGCCTAAATGGTGAAGCCCTAAGTAACATTGTGAAGATTGTTTATTCCTGTTATTGGATAACAGGCGAAAAGCCAATGTGGATTTGGAGCCAACTGTCAATTATTTATCACAACAAGGACAGGAATAGCCTGTCGATATAAAAAGAAACCTAAGGAAAATCCCCAATCCTTGTTTTTGACATTGGTTTCCCTTCTTCCCTCCCAACCCTTCCTGAAGTAGCTGGCCTTTGGTGGCACTGAGGGAGACTACTTAGGTCCCACCTGGGGCAGGCATCAAGGTAGAAGGTAGGAGGGCGGAGAGGAGAGGAAACCCTGGCTGCCCAGCACAGTCAGAGGGCCCCCTCAGGAAGGAGACCTGACTGTACCTTTGAAGATCACTATCACTGTCCCATCTGTCTTTAGGCTGTCAAGTGACTTTTCTTAGTTACTGAGTCCTGGCTTTGGGCCCAGTGCTCAGCAGTATGAACGAAGCTGTGATCAGAGAGATGTCTATCTCTTTCCTGTTTAACATCGACTTTCCTGTCAGATGAGTCACTTGTGCCCAAGTGGTACCCATGGTTGAGTCTGTGAGACCTCACCAACATGGTAGGAGTGGGCCTAGAGGTGGAGGGAGAGACCATTGGGAGGCAGCGTCCTTTCCCCTGCTATGAAATGGGAGTTGCAGATCATCTGCTCTTGACAATCGAAATTTTAATTGAGGCTCATTTTCGTTCCCACTATAAGAAGCGTGCATTCCCTCCCTCCCTCCCTCCCTCTCTTCCTTTCTCTCTCTCTCTCCCCCCCCATTCAAATTTGGGCCTGGTACCTATGGGCAGACTCTAGAAGAGGACAAATTGAGTTCTTGAATCCATAAGGGAACACTCATATCCACAAGTCCCTGTATCTCATTTGTCAATTGCACAGACAATGCAGACTTAAATTCTTGGTGTGTTTTTGAAACTGCCAACTCTTTAGAGTATTGTGTCACTCCTGTAACAGAAAAAAAAAAAAAAAAAAACCAAAAACAACAGATGATGAAATAGTTATCACTCTTTTGAGCTGAAGCCCAGGGTTTTAGGCCACCAGGGTAGCCAGCTGTTGGTACAGCACAGGGGAACTAAACATCTGTTGTTTGCTTGTGCAAAGGTTCAAGAAGACGTGGAAGCTGCAAGTGCTGAAGGAAGGCAAGACAAACATGCATCCACCGTATTCCTTGGGACAGCTGGTCCCTGAAAGACCCAAGCCAACCCCTGTGCTTGCATCCCTCCTCTCTCCACCTGTGTCCCCCAGCAGCTCTGGGCTCAACAGCTCAACCAAGCACAGCCACCCAGATGTGAGGGCTCCGCAGAGTCCTTATGATATCAGCAACAGAGACTATTTCTTCCCCCAGTAGCTGATCAGAGGCTCTGGCAGGTTGGGCTGCAGGCCTGCTGAACTGTGGCCGATGAAGCACAGATCAGTTTGGTAGAAGACGTTTCTCACTTACTGCCATTCCAGCTTGTCTCAGGGGCATGGAGCCTCTGGCTTCACCATACAGAATGTTCTGCCCTATGAAATGGGTTTGCTGTGCTGTTCGGAAGGAAGAGATGGTTGAGTTTGGGACCAGCCTTCCCCAAACAACCTGCTTCAGAGGTGAGAGTGACCTCAGATACCGCCGAGACCCCTTCCAACACAAGGCATGTAGGCAGCAGGAGTCAGGCTGCTGAGGGTGCCTTGGAGAGCATGGGGGTCCCAGGCTGGGCGGAACAAGCTGCTGGACACCCACACACCAGACAGACCCACAGACTGTGCTCGCAGGCAAAGGGCCGGATTTCCAGCCCAGGGTCTCACCGTTGCTATCCCCTGGCCCACTGCACAGTTTTGTTTTCTGGTTGAAACCCAAGTGCCTTGGCACCCAGTTTCTGGAGGCTGAGTGACTTTTCATGAACCGCTGAGGCTGGAAAACTGCTCTTGTCTATCCTTCTTCCCACACAGCTGAGGGGTGACCAGTAAATGATCTCTCAGGGCCTGATGGTTTGAAATAGAATTATAATTAATTCCTCATTAACATTTGCTAAATGTGAGTGATAACCTGAGACACTTGCTGAATCCAGAAGCAACTGTACTGGCTGCAATTCTCTCTTTGGATCCCGGACTTTGTGAGGAGAGTAAAAGCAGGGAAGTGGGGAGGGTGGTGATGGGTCTCTGTAGTCACTTGAGTAACCCAAGCCAAGGGACTAGAATGAGGGGACTGCAGCCTCTGGAAACCAATGTTCTTCATCCTCCGGAAACCAATGTTCTTCATCTTCCCCCTCCTCCTCACCCCCTAAAGGAGAATTGACATTAGCTGGGCTTCGGCATTCTGTGAGATCAAACTGTTTTACTCCAGCTTTGTTTATTTTGCTTTCAACTGAGCCTGAGTAACCAGGGAAGAGAATATTTATGTGAAAGGACAAAAGAACCCGACAAGAATGTATTTTAATTTGGTTTTGAAAAAAACTGCTGTTTTTTGTGGAGACGGTGGAAGATCTCATATTAGCTGAGTGTCAGTATATAAATAACTGGGGGAAGAGCTCAAATAACTTTGTTTAGCGCAAAATTGAGTCAAGTGAAGAAGAGGCGTCTGCCTCTTGCCTAATTTAGGGGAAAAGCAGCTCGTCAGGCTCCTGGGCATCGGTGAAGAAAAGGTCCACTCCCTGGAGGTGCTGGGATGCCTCCCACGGCTACCAGGGTCAGCTGGAAACCCCCACCCCTGGAAACCTTCTGTTATGAAATGGAGGCTCTTTTTCAAAAGTCCCAACCTTAGCGCCTTCCCCTTTTTATTTAGTTCCTCGAATTTGACTCAGGTCTGCTGGTATTGAAGTTCCTGCTAAGTTCTAATCTGCAGGCGCTGCACACTGGAAACTCAGCCATGTTACGGGTTACCCAGACACAAGCCCTGGAGATCTCGTGTCTTCGAACGCAGCTGTGGTTAAAATCTGTCGAATAACCCACAGGGTCCAGATCTGCCCGGTCACGCCGCCCACCGAGCAGTCCATCTACACCTCAGAGCAACACGGTGCCTACCTGGTGGAAGCGATCCCACTATTTTGTCAGATTCACATTGTTACTATCTTGGATGAGTGGTGACTTTCCTCACTGACTTTGTCTATCAATTTCAGCCCCTATGCTGTTTTAAATAACTCATCCTGAGCTGACAAAAAAGCAGGTGTTTTTTTTCTCTAAAGTTTGTTTGATGTACAACAGTGAAAAATGCTGTTGAAGGGAAAGAGCAAAACTGAGACTCTGCGTGAGGAAGGGTGAGTCTGTCCCCACGGTTCTCAGCCCTGAAGGGTTTTACCCACGTGTGCTATTACCAGGGCAACGCAGGGCCTGTGCTGGTGGAGGATGTGAGACCCAGAAGCTCACTATTGCTGAGAAGCAGGCAGCTTTGATCTCCAAATTGTTATTGCTTTCATTATTATTGTAACGAAACTGCTTTGTCTTTTTTATGTCGAGGAGGGTTTTTTCCCTTTGTTTTTTATAAGCTAGTGTGAATGTAGGAAGTGGATCTGTCTCCTCCAGGTGGAAGGGCTTGCCCTGTGTGCACAGGGCTACACCCCGCACTCTCTCTGTCCCAGAAAGAGTGATCGATGGACATTTTTCAGTCCAAAGCTCATTTTCCCTGTGTTTCTGCAGCACCCGCTGTCTTTCATCCTCCACAGTGATGTTACTCACTGAGCACCTGTCACACAGCCAGGTTTAAGATGTTGGGACGATTTATATTAAACATGACAACTTACCCTGCTGGGAGGAAAAGGTTGAAAATATGCTGGTTCAATGTCTACATGAAAATCATCATTAGTTTTTGTAGCACTAATGGAACCTTTTTGTAAAATGTCCAGAAGGAAACATTGACTGTGACTAGGAGTCACTCTGAGACCTCTTTACTCTGGTGGGGACTTGCTTTTGCCAGGTTTCTTTACAAACCTGCTTTCTTTGCTGAGTGCTGGGCTCACACTGAGTCCCCACCATTTCCCTACTGTCCCAGGGGAAGGAAGACACCATTATAAGATGTGAAGCCTGTTTTACTGGAATGGGGTAAAGAGCCCACCTGTGGGGAACAGTTTGGTGGGGCAGGGTGGGAGTGGTTAGGCTTGGAGGGTCCTGTGGAAGATTCAGGAGTGTCTTACCAGGACACCTTGGTGCTGAGCAATATTGCCTCATGGAAGGCACTAAAGGTTACCTCGCTGAAGCCAAGTCTGATACCCAGCACCATCTGGAGTTGGTGGGAAATTTCTTCATTTGGAGAAACCAGGCAACTGATGGTCTGTGGACCATGAACCCTGAACCTGGCTTTCCAGCATAGCAACCAGTAGTCAGACTGTGACAGGAAGGACAGGGCCAGCTGGCTCAAGTTCTGTGCCAAAGGCACTTGAATGTCCCCTGAAGGTCCTTCCAGCATCTTGTCCTAGGGGTGGCCTGGTGCCAGCGGTGGTGAGTTTCTATGGCAACCTTAATGATTATTAAGGAATGTTGTCAGTTTTAGGAACATATGCTCAAGCCAAGATCTACTTAGAAGGGAGGATTGGAACAGCATGTAGCAAGACTGTTAATTAATAGAGAAACCGTATTTGAATGGAGATTACACATCTGTTAAATGGAATACCTCAACTTTACATTTTTCTTGAGAAAAATAATAGTTTTAAGTTTTGTTTTTATTTTTTTACCTGATTACCTTAAAGCAAATGCTAAAGGCTGTTGTATGTATGTGGGGCAAAGGGTCAGTATATTTTTCAATGTTTTTTTTTTCTTTTACCAGCCATTTTGCATTTAAAGCAAAATTTGTAAATGCCTGAAATAAATAATTTCTAAAAATATGTTTCAAATGTAATCATGCTTTGGGTATCTGGAAGGAAGATTTGTATGGTTAATGAGGGAAAAGAAGTAAGGAAAAGAAGGTTTAAATTTTAATTTTAGGATAAAATTCCCCTTACTGTCGTGTTCAATTATCTCTGGGGGGAAATCAGAGAAATTCAAGAAGTGAGTAGTAATTTCTCAACAGAAAGTTCTAAAAGTACTTCCCAAAATGAGTCCTGGGGTTCCTGAAATGGGCATGGGTGCTTCTGTCATGTCATCGCCAGGTTTTGGGTCACAGGGAAGGAGAGTTAGTGAGAGGCTGCTTATTGAACAAGGGTATGTTAACAGTGTCACAAAGGGGACCCTGCACCTTAGATTTCAGGATCAGTCTGTCCCCTAGCATAAAGGGTTTTAGGTCATGCCTAAAGTCATGCCACATTTTCCAAGGAATGCCGTCGTATGGATGCCTTCGAGATAAGGGTCACTGTGGAAAGAGTTCAGGGCTGGGAAGAAGAAACCACAGGGAAACCTGGAGGTTATGCAACTCAGACTGAGAGTTGAAGTGTGAGCCCCTCTCCTGGGTGATGAGAGGGAAGCCCCAGCCCATCTATGGGATCCACATCTCCTGTAGGACACCAGGACCTCTTGAGATTCGGCCCTGTCTTATGTGACACAGGGATACAGATGTCCCAAGGGGTGGCTGAGCTCTGTGAGCTGGACAAGGGGTATAGGAGTGGGCCTGGAAATAGGTAGTGGAGCTGGTGCCCTCTGTTCGCCACAGCATCACTGTTAGGATGACATGGTTCCCATGCTCTCTCTGGAAGAGTTGGGGAGAACAGATGGTGAGTCCTGTAGAGGGAGACAAGGAACAACCAGTTATTGGAACAGTATTTAAGAAAGCACTTTCCCTATTTATTGAGGCACAAGGAGACCAAACCTTTTTCCAAATTCCACTGTGTTCGTATCCTGTGCTAGCACAGGTGTGTAGCTGAGAGACCTGAGCTGGGCCAGCAGCTCTGCTGCCTATGGGGCTCACTGGGGGCTCCAGACAGGTCTTGGGCAGGTGGCCAGGTAGGCTGGCTGTGTGGCTTGTTGCTTAAACAATTCCCAGTAATGACAGTGATTTGGCACCATCCTTCACATACACACCAAACCTAGTTTCCTTAAGAAAGTCCCTGTCCTCTGCAGATGGATGTCACCTAAAAAACAAAATGGTGTGGGAAACAGTAGCCTTTGTCCTGGGAAGGAGACAGTGAGTGCTCTGATCCCAGGTGAGGGAGAAGCCCAGCTACCCCTAGCAAAGCATGGAAAAAAACCAAAAAACAAAACAGCCCTGCACTGGAAGGGAGACAGCCATCGTGGATCCTAGCTAACTAAGTGTGGGAAAGAGTGGCCATTGTCCCAGGAGGGAGAAGGAGCCAGGACAGCTTCGAGGGAGAAGACAGCAGCCCACCCTGAGCCCTGCCACCACTGACCCCAGAGACCCCCAGTGAAGAGTGGGAAAGATCAGCCCTACACCAGCAGGGGCACAGAGATAGTATAAATCTCAGGAGAGGAAGAAGCCATCAGCCCACATCGTCAGCCCCAGAGACCCCTAGAGACTTGGGAAAGAGGCCTTTACCCTAACAACTTGAGGGAGCAAAACACTCAGGTGAAAGAGACTCACCGGCCAAAAGCCCCACCAGCTTGTGACCCACTTCAATTGCAAGAGAGCACCATCCATGCAACAACCAACAGGAAGTCACAAAGTTAACAGTAGCAATTCAGGCACAAGACAGAATCATCCACGATCTGGTAAGAGCCTTTAGTAACCCATGTCAGCCAGTACAAGTGCCACGGTGACCCAACACATAGACCAAGCCCAAAAACAAACAGTAGGAAAGAAGGAAAATACAAATGTTCAAGGAAGCCCACTAGGAAACAATACACCACCCGGACCCAAAGTCAACAACACAGAAGAAATACTCTACCTGTCAGGCAAAGAATTCATAATAATCATGATAAAAACTCAAAGATTTAAGAGAAAATGTAGAAAAATATAAAAAAGAAAAAATTAATATGCGTAACAATCAGTACACAGAAGAATGAAATTGAATCTTTAAGAAAGGAACTAAAGGGAATACGTGACATTAAAAGAGAAATACAGGAACTTTAAAATGCTGGTGAAGGTCATGAAAATAGAATAAATGAAATGGAAGAATGAATCAATATTCCTGAAGATATGAAATGAAGAGGAACTAAAAGAGAAAAAGGAAGAAGATGAAGAAACACTCAGATTTATTGGACACTACAAGGAAAGGAAATATAAGAGCCAGTAGGAATCCCAGAAGGAGAAGAGAGCTTCATAGGAATCAAAAATCTATTTAAGTAAATAATTGAGGAGAACCTCCCAAACGTGAGAAGGAAATGAAAATAGAGGTAGAGGAAGTTAGAAGGATACCAGACTACCTCAATGAAAGGAAAACCACAGCAAGACTCATAAAAGTAAAGTTACCGAGAGTCCAAGACAAAGGGAAAAATTAGAGACTGACTAGAGAAAGGAAACAAGTGACATACAAAGGAAAACCTATTAGGTTGACTTCAGATTTCTCTGAAGCGATATTTCAGGCAAGGAGAGACTGGAATCACAGATTCAAAAAACTCCAAGACAAAAAATGCCAGCCAAGAATACTCTACCCTGCAAAGATCTCCTTCCTTTTTGAAGGAAAAATCAGGGTCTTCTCAGACAAACAAAACCTTCAGAAATTTGTTACAACTGAACCTCCACTCTTAAAACATTTTACAAGAACCCTTAAGATCTAAACCACAACAGGAAGAATGAGCAGGAAGAACAGAACAAGGTAGTAAATAGAACCACAAAATGATCACCAAAACAGCAACCTCAGATTTTTGAGTATCAATAATTACCCTAAAAGTTAATGACTTAAACTCACCAATTAAAGGACACAACGTATTTAAAAACAGAATCCAAAGTTCTGTTGCCCTCAGAAAATACACTTGAACTCTAAAGATGAGACCTAAAGTAAAGGGCTGGAAAAAAAAGAATCCTACAAGCAAATGACCCCCGAAAGAAGGCAGGGGTAGCTCTACTTATAGCAGACAAAACCAACTTTAAACTAAAAAAGACAAGAGACACTGAAAGACACTACGTAGTGATCAAGTGATCAATACATCAAAAAGATAAAACACTCATTAATAGGAAGGACCAATATTCACTAGACAATTACTATCAGCAATGAAAACAGACATTGGTGAAAACACATACGTGTCAGGAGACTGCAACATTCCACTCTCACCAAAGGACAGAGCAACAAGACAGAAACTATATGAGGACATAATAGCTCTAAAAACAAAGCACTTCAGTAGTGCCCTGTATCACACTGACAGCTCTAGGGAATAATCCATGACATAAAGAAATTCAAGTATATCAATAAAATCAAGAAACACTCATGTTACAGATATATGTGAGATGCAATCAAGAATGTTTCTTCTGAGATAGATTTAGCTCACTTTAGTAAAGCTGCCCGGTGTTCACAAGAAAATAACCTGTTGCCTACCAGGAAGCTACACTTTAATATTTCATTATGGGTTTTTAAAGAATGAAATTTACTGGACGACAGTCGTGCTCTACCTTGGTTTTGAAATGCACATGTTGTGCAATAAGGGTTTGAGAAGGATGAACGGTGTGCATGGAGCGCCTGGTGTCAGCCAGCAATACACAAGGAGGAGGTTCTGCTCATGCCCGTAGTGTGCAGGGGCATACAATGTAATCCCCATAGTCAGCAAGGATTCAGTTCAGTCTGATGTGGACCCCAGAAAGCAGAATAAATTCCCTAGCTCTCTAGACTGCTGCTGATCTTGGGGGTGCTGTGGGTTGTGGTGGCGTCTATGAGAATTTGGGTGCTGCGGGGAGTACACTCCTGGGGATCAGGGAAAGCCCAAGGCTCATACCCCAGACTCCCAGAAGCACAGCACTAGGTGTCTGAGTGCAGGTTGCACACATTGACACATTGTTCTACTGCGCAGCAGTTTCGATGGACTCTGCTGTCAGAAGTCACAGGCCTGGAACACAGATTCTGCAGCCACAAATTACTGTAGGCATCACTGGGAACACAGTCTGCAGACAGCAACAACCTTGTCCCAGCCCTACTGGTTACCTTGAAGTCTATCGAGTTTTAGCAAGGGCAGTCCGTAAAAATTACCTAAAATAACGACTACTATTTATGGACCCTGCACTGTGTGCTTTACGAATAGCATTTTCTCCCTCATCCTACTGACACTGTGAGGTAAACATTTCTACCTGTTGACAGATAAGACACCTGAGACTCATGGTGGTGAAGACAGTGGTCAGGAGGCCCAAACTAGTTAATGGGTTGGACTGGACCCCAAACTGGGTCTACCTGACTCCAAAGCTGGTGTTTTTATTGTCCAGGTGTGTGGTTCAGGTTCCCCAGCCCCGGATCTCTCTCTCCCTTCCCAGGCCAAGTGCCCTTACACTAGACTGGTGGAAGCCCTACCCTCACCCTCCATCCCCCATCCTGAAGGGATTTGGGTCTGGGTTCCTCATCTACTTTGTCATGCCCATCAGTATGTGTGATTCAAGAAACACCCTGGAAGTTGCCAGGGCTGGTGCTAGGGCAACCCGACCCATGGCTGCTCATCCAACAGATGCCATGGAGAAGGAAGATTGCTAGGCGGCAGCAATCAGATCCATGTAGTCATGACTTGATCGGAAACTCAATTGAACCCCTTTTCCTCCATCTATACTGGCTGTACCCATCAGCTACACGATTGGCTTGGATTTCTCTTGCAGCTTCCTTGAACTTCCTTGAAATCCTCGAATCATGCTTTAATTTTAGAAATGGAAGCCTTATTATGTCCACTCCCTTTGAAAGGATAAGTGGTCACCACCCTGTAAGCCATGATTCTCTCAGGGCTGTGAACTACTGTGCCAGCTTCAGGGAGGTGGAGCTTCAGGGATGTAGCCCCAGGGAGTGACGTAATTAAGGAGTAAATGCTGCCTCTGGGACTAATGACTAATCTGGTGGCGGGAGTTAGGAGGAAGGAAGGGATGCAAATGTGGACATGGAGAATGAAGATGGGGGAGCAGAGTTCCGGGGAGAAGGACTGCTGGCTCCTCCTGGCAGAGGGCTACTGGAGGTGGTGATGGGGGGGCTGGAGTAGTTGCTGGGGGTTGGAGGGGAGGTTTGCCTTGGAAAGGCATGGTGTTGAACAACTTGTGATAGTCTAATCTCATTAGGAAATCACTGAAGACTATCTGTTACTGTTTTCTTCTATGCATATTTAATTTTTTTTTTCATGAACAAGGATTTTTTTTTTTACAATTAAAGAAAGTTTTTCATTAAACAATTACCATCCCTCTATTCTGGAATAGTTCAAGCATGTATGAAAAAAAATGTTTATTTATAAAAAGCAAGAAGTAGGTGGATTGTTGTAGAAGTTGGCTATGAGCCAGTTGAAACTGGTTGATGGATACAGACTTTTTTAATAATAATCTTTAAATAGCCTTGATAGTCTCCATGTAGTCATTTTATAACTTTTAAAAATTTCTAATTTCTTACAATATCAGTCATATTTGTATATTGTTCCCCTTAGGTATGGCGCTTCCATCAATGATACACCACCATCCCACTCTGTTCACTCCAACTCCTCTCTTACTGCAAGTCGTTGGTCAATGCTTGGCCCACTAGTCTCTTCTTTTTCTTTCCTGGAGCAAAGTCCTTTTCCTGGGTGAGGACCTATGCTCCTGGGGCACAGCAGACCAGCCTGCTCAGATCTCCAAGGGTAACTGTGAGTCGGGTAGCCAGACCCAGCACATCAGGAACCTCTTGTAGGGCAGGTGTGTGGTGTGTTTCTCCTCCATGTTGGCTGTCTTCTCCATTCCAATGTCTGTCTCTTGGTGCTGCTTCTGAGTCTTATAGTTCTGGCATCTGGCCTTGGGAATGCAACTCCAGCCACTGGCAGTGAAGAAGTTCCCGGATGGAGACAGACTCCAGCAGGTGGTTGGTCCACTTGCTGTGGTTTGCAATTCTCTTGTGGTTTACAATTCTGCCATGGACCCCATCACCTCTCTGTTGGCTTTCCTCCCCCCCTTGGAAAAGGAAGGAGCCTCACTCATGTTGCGCACATCTCTGGACCAGGGGTTTGGTTTCCCAGCCCTGGAGATGCAGGTGGAGCTCTGTTGCAGCTCACCACAATAGCTGGTCTCACAGTTCTGTCCCTTGTGGTTCTGACCACACACTAGTTAAACACAGTTTGAGTTCTCCCCAGGTGATGAGTGTATCCAGGGTCATTATTTGTTTCTCTCCTCGTCTGTATGTCTGCAGCTGGAGTGCTGACTTTCTCATTCCTAGTGTAGGTCTGATTGAAGTGGGAGTGAACCAGAAGGGGACGCCCCACACCCTCCGCCAACCTGAGGCCCCTAGATCCCAAGACTCTGGACAGGATTTGGGGAGGAATGTTTCATTTGAAACTGTACATTTTTAAATCATCCATGTGGTAGCAGATGATGGGTGCTTTGGTGGTGAGAGAGAAACCAGTCACACCTGAGGGGAGACATCCCACTGTCAAAACATTCATGAGGATGTAAAACAACGGTATGTCATTAAAAAAAAAAGTCCAGTATGAATATAAATACATCTTTCTTCAATATTCTTTAATAACCAAAGCTCTCGTTAACAACACATTGGCTGATACCTTGATAAAGTAATTGACTTTTATATGCACATTGAGTAATACATATTGTTCTTTCAATTAATGAAATGAGTAATGCTGTGTATTCATGCACATGAATCAGAAGGCGACATGAATCATTAAGGAAACATGTCCTATAGGAAGCATCTGAGGTTTGAACCAAGATTCTACATGATTCACAATGTGGGGGCAGCCGTTCTGGAACTCCCTGCGCATGGTGGAAATGATAACGCGTGTCTCACAGTGAGTCTCCTCCGTGTATCATCACATTCTGCTTGTCAGGGCTTTGTCTGCAGGGCTTTGATTGTCTGCAGGACTTCAGGAGTATCTCCCCCACAGGAATAGGCTGGATGGACTCTGGATATGGCCTGCAGACTCACACAGAGCCTTCTGCAGTGGGGCCAGAGGTCTTGGCCCAGGCCCTGCTCTGTGCATGAGGCTCACCTAGGACTGAGAAGCATCGGCCACATGTGGAGGCTGGGGGTCCAATCTGCTAGAGGTATTTTTCACTGAGATGACATTGTCTTCCTTATTTTATTGTGGTCAAAGAAACAATATGAATTTTGACATTTTAACCATTGCTAAGGATACAGTTCAGTAAAGTACATCATTGGAACAACCTCTAGAAGGTCTCCACCTTGCCAAAATGAACTATGAGTTCAAGCCCCCATTCTCCAGCCCCAGGCCCCGGCACCCCATTCTACCTTCTGTCTGTGGGAGCTTCACACTTGGCACCTTGCACAGTGGTGTCATACAGCCTCTGTATTTTGGTGATTGGTTTATTTCACTTAGCATGAAGTCTTTGAGGTTCATCCACATAACATGTCAACCTTGCCTCGCTTTTGAGACTGAATAATAGGCCCTGAATGTATTTACCACATTTTATCCACTCATCCTTTGACACTTGGGTTGCTTCTACTGCTTGGTTATTGTGAATGATTTTTTTCACTTGTTAACTAACCAAGCAGCGATTGTGTTGCTGCTTGCCTACCAGTTCCAGCAATTATACTCTGCCCCTGAAGGACTCTGTGAGCCAGGTCTGTGCCCTCTGTGAAAGCCACCACAGCCCTGGGAGCCACTGTGAAGTCTCTGGACCACAGTCTGGGCTCTGCCACCTACTCTGTGACCCAGATAAGTCGCTCAGTTGTCCCACGTACTGGTATTCTCATGTGAAAAGCAGGTTACTGCCCAAGCTGTGGAGGATTAAAATGAGGTAATGTGGCCCGAATGGCATTTGTTGAGTCCCACTGCAGGCGTCTAGGTCTTTTACCCGTTCAGAATGCAAGACTCCACACCTAAGCTCTGGGTTCTTATGGACACGTATCCCACTGGATTCTAAAAACCCTTGTTCTAGTTGCTGGGGACAGTGGGGCAAGGGAAGGTGCTGGTGAGGTGAACATCTTCAAAGCAAACTTCCTTTTCTGTTAAACTCAGATGGGGAGAAACAATAGGAACCGTACCACCTGGTGGCAATTTATGTTAAGTGTTCAAAGGAAATTAAAGATTTTCCAGGGAAGGACTCAACTTGTTCTAGAACTCCCAGTGAGTTTGAGCATTTCTTTTCTTCTTTCTTTTTCTTTTGAGACTAGGTCTCACTATTTGTTGCCCGTGGAACCGCAGGCACATGTTGCCTGGGGTACCTCGGACTTAGGCAATCCCCAGTCTCAGCTTTCCAGGTAGCTGGTATTACAGGTGCATGCTACCACATCCAGCTATTTTTTTTGGAACTAGGTCTCACTACATTGGCCCCAAGTGGGACTCGAACCACGATCCCTGGTCCCCACTGCAGCTTCTTAGACTGCCGCTTACAGGCACGTGCCACTGTAACTGGCGAGTTTGAGCATTTCTAAATCACAACTTCCACAGACACGACTGAGTATCAAAATCACCTGGTGGTTTTTTTTTTTTTTTTTTTTTTTAAATGTAGACGCCAAACTTCACAAGACTAAAGCATCTTTTGGGGGCATCTGTACTACCCATCTACAAGAGTAAAAAGCACAAAGCTACAAGTCTTCTGCCTGGCCAGGGGTGAGGGTACAGACCAGTCAGTTCAGGAGGTGGTCATGGAGACAAGAGAAAATTTTCAGTGTTTCATGGGAAGGAAACAGAAGGGCTCCCAAGGTTACTGAGGAAAGAAAGTTAAGCTCCTGTCTGCTGGTTCAACATGGCTGGTTTATAGTAACAGTGAATGCAAATACAATTTACCAGATTTATAAAATATTTTCACTTCTCTGCTCTGTGACTATAAGCTTCACCACAAGCTTGCCTCCCAGGACCTAGTGCCCTCTACCTTTCCTTCCCTGTCCCCTCTAAAACCTCCATGTTTAATAGTTGTTTTTATTGTGATTTGTTTTTATTCTGTTAGCATAATCACTGTAAGTCCCAGTGTGCTTTCACAAAAGGCAACCATCCTCTTTTTGGCAATTGAGTATTCCCGTTGAATATTCACAACATGACTTCTTGGTCCAGTCACCTTAAGTGGGCGCTTAGATAGTACCCACATCCAGGTCTTGGGAAGAGTGTTGCTGTGAGCAACGGAGTGCCTAAGTCTTTTTGATTTAGTGTTTTCATATTCTTGGGATAAATACTTGAGAGGATTTGCTGGATCAGATGGAATTTCCATTTATAGTTTTCAAGGAATTGCCAAGCTGTTTTCCAGTAAGGGCTGTACCCATTTATATCCTACCAAGGTGAGGAAGGAGAGGGTTCTTTGGTGCATCCTGGCATTTCTTTGGGTCTTTTTGATATAGGCCTTCACCTCAGATGTGGGAGTTTCTCCTGTAGTTTCGATTTATAGTGAATGAAACAACTGACCTTCTCTGCTATCGCTGTGCTACAGGAAGTTTCTTTTTCTATGAAGGGAGGTGATCCTCAAAACTCACCAAGTCAAGCAAAAACACTAGTTTTCTTGAAATAGTATTTATTTAAAGTTACATTTTAGAGTAAGCCATCTTCAGCCTATACTGGCTACTGCAATACATCCAGAAATTTTATAAAACTTTTCTGGAAGAATATAAATTACTAAAGCATAACAGACAGGCACCCATATTACATACAATCTTCAAATATTTTCAGAAGTTAAGACTGTGTATTAGTTGATAATTAAGATGCTAAAGTCCCCCTGACAAAATAGCTGGTTAAGAACTTGACGAGATGCCAGTGTCAGTGATCTGTTACCAGTACATTCATCAAATTATAATTTAAATTTCTAAATGACATGATCCAGCCATAGTCCAGGGCGTCGTGAAAATAGCTGTATTAGGTTGCAAATCATTCAGAGGGAAGGACAGATTTCAAGATGGTAACTGCTGTGTCATCCCTCCCCACCTCTTCTGTGCCCCCCACCCCCACCCCAACTTGGGCTATATCAGAAATCCCTTAGAAAACCCTAGCCTAATGCCCTGCTTGCTTCCCACTGCATTTTCCCCTCTTTCCACTAGATGGCAGTAACGCACCACATCCTTTCTACACGGTCAGAAACGAAGGGAGCTAAGTCTTGCAGGTCAATGGCAGGCCAAGTTTTTCTGAGTCCAAGTTAATGGGGAACAAAAATTCAAGATAAGAATAAAGAAGAGTGCTTATAAAAAGATCATAAAGCCAAAATAGTGCTGGCCATGGAAAACAGACAGTTAATGAAGAGGAGCTATCTTTGAGAAAGATTTCAAAGGAATTTTGCAAAAAATGTGGAGACAGGAAATGAGCTCTAGATAGCCTGGTTCCCCCCATTGCCCAGGATGAAGAAAAATGAGACCTCTGACTGAGGGAATTTGAACAGAATAGAAAGGCTACCCCCATTTAAAAAGCAATTGCTGAATTTCTCAGATGCTCAGTTGTTCTTCTGAATCAAGATTTATTCAGTAACAATGGCTACAGAATAATATGCTGAAATAAATTCAGTGAACAAATTAGTATTATTACTCCATCCCTAAACTTCTGGCTCTCCCTATAGATGATTTTTCCACCACTCCATTCTGTGGCAGAGGTCCGTAAATGAATAACAATTCAGCAAAGTATGGAGACTGAACAGCAAAGAATAAAGGCTCTTTTATAAATGCTTCTTAAGGAAGTACTTTAGATAATTTAAAAGAGCACTTTTGTCCCTAACGGAGAGTAGGTATATTCATGTTTACCTTCGCCCCCCCCATCACATGAACATTTCCCTTTTATTTTATTCCTACTTATTTAAATAAAATTCCAAGGGTTGAAATCCATCCTAACAGAGAAAGTCATTGTTTCAAAGCAAATGGAAATACCTGTTTACCTTCTGTTCTTACAGACCTGAAATGTACCAACTAAGGAAACTCATCAAGAAACCAGAGCAGAGCATTTTTTAAAAAGGTGTGAGCACTGAGAAAGAACACAGATGCAGGAAACGCAACAGTTACTAAATTCAAGGCAAGTGAACAAAGATTTGTTAGAAGATCTCATTATTCTCTCCAAAAAGAGTCAGATGATATTCTGGGGGACAGAATGAACTCAAAAGGATGAAGTCAACAGGCTTGTATGGAGACAAAATGACAAAAACCCAAGCACTGAGACTCAGAGAAGTAACATGTCACAGGGCTTCAGGTCAGCGGCAAGAGGCTTAACAAGGAAGCCATTAGGGACACCCTGCTGGGCCTATTTGTTTCTAGAACATATGCTACTTTGTGCCACCACCCAGCTGTGAATTCCCTGGCTTTCGTCAGCTTGTGTCACAACCTTAAGAAGAAAATAGTTGCTTAACTCCTCTCCCCTTCTAATAATTTACTACATTTTTTTCTTCTTATAAGCTCTTGTACAACTGTGAAGGAACCAGACCACATATATAACTCCACACGTCCACTTACAATCATGTAAAGAAAACAGAAGGACTGTCACAGAAAAACACCATAGAGAAAGCACAATACCTGGCATATATCAGACAAAAAATACTTGATGTATCAGGTTTGCTTTCGAAATGTTATTTCATTATACAGTCAATACATTTACTGGGAATGGGCCAAAAATCATTTGGTGCACTGAGAAAATTTTTGTTTCAGCATTTATTAAAATTAGGATGACTGGAAATTATATTTCCTTCGTAGATAGGTTAAAAAATAAGGTTTCATCTCTAGAATATTGAACTAAAGTTAAGTTTAACACAGTGAAGTATTTGTATATGGAAGACAAATATTTATTGACTGGAACTGGAATTATAGATGCTAAATTAAAAAAAAAATCTACGCTTAAGATACAGCACATGAACCAGTACACATTAAAAAAAGCTCAACTGGTACTTAAAAAAACAGAACACTATTAATAATATCATGAGGCCCAGTGAGAAAAAGTTCCTTCGAAATTTTAAAATCAGAGGTCATACAACCCTTTGGTTAAGACCTTAACTGAATAAAAAAGCAAATATTTACTAACCTCTAAGTCATAACATTAAAGTTTTATCTAATAACTAGAAAGTTATGCTTTTCTGAAAATAATCAACCACATCAAGATTGTGTTTTTAAAAAAAGCTACGAAGCTAGTTTCTCACTGATGACAGTACTTTTGCGTCTGGACCAGTGTGAGAACCAAATTCCAAACCCAGAACACAGAATCCCCTTCTGGGCCTTGCTGGCAGAGGCTCCACAGCTGATTCTCACAGTATGCCATTCCCCAGTTTGGTCTTTTTGTTTTCACAGTAAGAAAATTGGCAGTATAAGTTCACAATAAGTCATCAAGATAATAATGTGGATATTAATTTAATATCTTAAGCAAAAGTAGTTGTAGAAAACCTCAAAGTTGCTAAAAATATTTTTATACAGTGGGACCCAGTCTGCCCCGTAGAGCATGAAACTGCACAGACTTTAGAGACCCAGTCACAGGCAGGTCTGGCAGTTATATAGCTAGCTATCTATATATACATTTTAATTTATTCTAAAATTACAAAGCAAGTCTCACTGGAGGGACAAAAATAAAAAATGTTTCCATAACAACTAAAACTAAAGATGAAACAAAGGATGTCAGAAGTTCTGACATAATTATCCAGTAAGAAAACAGTTTTTATTAGTATTGAGCTTCATAAATTTTCAGATTATTTAAATGAGAAATGAGATCTTGGTTGTGTATTTTATCCGATAATTCAGAATGACAACAATGAAGCCAATGTTAATGATAGAGATGATTTTTAAATCCGAGGCACTTCCTTCTCATTTATGCTCTACTACTGTTGAAAATGATGAAAAAGTCCATGGAGATTCAGAAAACACAAACTTCCTTAGAAGGCTGATGAGTAAAACAAAATCATCTTTTTGTCAGACTCTAAAGTTATGAATTTTCATGTACTTTCATGAACTAGGACCTCAAATGGGAAAAACAGCTTTCTCCAAAGTGCTCGCTACTATTTATTTCCCACTGCTCTTCCTTTTTTCTCCAAAAGGGTATGCAGCATCAGCTTTTCTTCTGGTCCATCATTTTTGGTCATTTTCTGTTGGGAATTTTTGGTTGATCTGTTTAGAGACAGATATTTTCCTGAGGGTCATACCTTCAAGAGAACACCCTTCTCCAAAGAGTGGAGGCAGTACGGAAATTATGGTTTCTTACTGCAGCAAAGAAAACATGAACAGGTCAGTAGTCAGGTGTCACGGGCTGGGTTCTAGGCCAAAGACTTCTGACTTGTAAATGAAGTCTGTCACTTCCTACCAGTTATTTCAGCGCAGCCCAGCTTGTCCTGAGCTGCTGGTTGGTGCTGATGTCTGGCCAGGAGTGGGAGCCTGTCTGGGGGTTCAGCAGTTGAACTTTAGTGCAGCTTGCTGTGCACAGGGTGGAGCAAGGTCATGTGCTCTGCACCCTTGAAAGGCAGCTTTTCATTGGAATAGTAGTGTACCACTTCAGGGATACTGTCGAACACAGCGCTGGTCTGGTTCAATGTGTACTTGCTGTCTTTGGTCTGAGCCACGATGATGTGGACACATCCTTGACTAGTCCTGGGACAAAACAAAAACCAAAGAGGAAACCTGAATGAATGGGCAGGGTCTCCCTCCCCATCGCAAACAACCCCAGCCAGTTCCCAGGCAGGCAGATTCCCCTGCCAATGTTTGGAACGAACTGTTAGGTACAAATAGAAATGTATCCTGCCCTCCACTGGAGCACTCAGGAGCTTCACAGTCATCAGCTAAACCTGTGTCATCCTTGACTTGCTTACTCTAAATATATAGAAGGTATCAGGCACTGGACTGAAGGGGGGGGGAACCATGTCCTGTCTGGGCCCCAAAGTGCCACCCAAGCCCAAGTGTGAGACTATCAAGGGCGGGCTCACCCTCTTCATCATGGCTGAAGGGACACAGTCTTTCCTCCCCAAAGAACACATTAACAATAATAATAAAAAACTGTTTCCTCCCCTCCGCCCCATCTGGAAAGACTGTTCCTGGTTGTATATAATGACAGCTGGCACCAAAGGTTCAAAGATCTAATCCACAAGCACCAGTTTCAGGAACACAGCAAAGCTATTCCTGGTATTGTGTATCTGGTGGCCTATCCCGTTTCTGAGCCATATTGCTCCGACACTCCCCCCAGCAACCTCTTTTCCCCTCCAGTGTGATTGTTTCAGCTGCAGGGGCTCAGCTTCCTCAGGAAGGAAATGCTGTTAGGGCTCTTGACAATGATCCTCCAATATAGCACCACTGAACCCACAGCCCAGAGAGAATTTCCATGATACAAGATCCACCAGGCAAAAATGCATTTTCTGCGTACATGTGGACGGGGAAGTAAGAGCCAATCTGCGTTTCCTTCTTCACCAGAAGAAACAGGTATCAAAACCACAGCTGGTATTTGACAGTCAAGGGAATCTGATTTATTGAAGTCCCAAACACTAGGGGAATGAAAGAAGACTAAAGTACTCTGTTAGAAATTATCCTTTTTATGAGGATCTGTTTCTCTGCTGAGATGCTCTACTTTATTGTAGATCAGGTCATAGAACAGTAAGAACTCATTCATGTGCAGTGATAATGTAACAGGACAGGACCCTCCTCGTTCTTTCCTGCAGTCACACCTCAAAGAGCACACCCTGCTCTGAAGAGCAGAGGCAACAGGGAAATGATGTTTCCATGGGGTAGTCTCCCAGTGCAGACTCTGCATTCTCATCAGAGCATTCCTGCCCAGGCAATCCCGCCTCTCCCCCACCCCACCCCACCCCAACCACATGGGCTTTGGTTCTGGTAACCTGCCCTGGTAGAGATTCTTCTTCCTGCAAGTACGGTAGCAGGCTGTGACACTTACTTGAGTGCAATGGAGTACCTGCTGTTCCCTGATTCACTGTTTCGAACCAGGTACCCAGCTTCTTTGCAAGGCTGCAGTCGACTCTCAGCCTCAGCACGGGTGATGGCACCATGATACCAACTAAAAAGTGGGTGGGAGATACTGGTGTCAGCATAGGAACTGCATAGCACATCCTTCCACAGAGTATTATGAATGAACTTCTAGGTTAAATGCGGCAATCAGAATGAATCCCACCTCACATTCAGGACAGATAGTGAGTAGATCTGGGGAGTCCTGACCACAGAATTTATCAACCATGCAGGGTGAACTCAAGGTGGGGGCTCAGGCAGGCTCTCCCTCCGTAGGAGGGAATGGGCTTCACGCTGCTTCCTGGGAGGCAGGGTACATTCCATTTGGCACAAATGCACTGGGCTTCGAAAAGGAGTTTCCATGAATCAGTCCCATCAGACAAGGATCAGAAATAGAAATAACCACGTAGAATGGGCCAGAGGGCCTCTTCCCACCAAGACTGCCAAGACGCTCCCAGCCACCATGTGTGGTGTCTGTGGGGACACTCACGGCTGTTTCTCCAGGGGCAGGGCTGGGTCCACTCTCTCCCCCTCAGCATGGTCAGCAAGTGTTGGCTTCAAGATCTTCTGGGACCAGCTCTTCTGTCGGTGGTGCTGCCTCACTGTCTCCTCCTTGGTGGCAGGACGCTCAGCGCCTTCAAACTGAACTGGAAGGAAGGCTCCATTTAACCTCAGAGGTCTTGGAGGGGCATTCACGGCTCAAGGAGAAGGCCTCCCTGCATTCGCAGTTGAGGCAGCCCTCAGCTCCCGAGCACATGCTACCCCAGAGGGCCCGTCTTTTTTTTTTTTTTTTTTTTTTTT